>VZQC01008050.1:415614-538933 GCA_009823505.1 Rhizomys pruinosus | reverse complement strand
ATGCTTCCTGAGAAAATTTACCACGACATCTGATAATATGGTAAAATATTTCTCCTTGTTACATATAGACTCAGTAATGCAGTGAAAGGATATCATATCATAGCCAAGTGTTTTGTCATCAGAAGCTTAATAATGCCGTACTGGGACATCCGTAAAATGTAATATACTACTTTAATGGGTTAAATGAAGGAAACCATGATGGATTTAGTATGTGCTACAAAAAATTTCAGCCAAGCATGGTGGCACATGCCTTTAATCCTGGCACTCATGAGGCAGAGGCAGATGGATCTCTGTGAGTTCAAGACTCGCCTGGTCTACATAGTGAGTTCCTGGACAGCTGGGGCTAAAGGGAGACCCTGCCTCAAAAAAAGAAAAAGAAAAAAACAAAAAACCAAAACCCAAAA
The DNA here is from genome assembly GCA_009823505.1 of Rhizomys pruinosus. NCBI lineage: Eukaryota > Metazoa > Chordata > Mammalia > Rodentia > Spalacidae > Rhizomys > Rhizomys pruinosus. The sequence continues at coordinate 538,529 of VZQC01008050.1, read as the reverse complement.
AACCCACCTCATTATTTATTCAGAATAAACATAACTAGAAATAAAACTAATTATTTCCAAAGTTCAAAACATAAAGTAAGCAGTCTTTTCACAAACAGAAACAAAGTATTTTCTGTAAGCAGCTGTTCCTGTCTCTTTACTTTACTCGTTCTGTTTTTTGAATTTCCTTCCTACCTGTTGCCAGTCCTTTGTCCTCTACATTCTGTTTCTTCTCCACATGTACAAAATTCGTCATTCTATAGATGTATTTATATTTTGTTCCCTATACTTTAAACACTCCCCAAAAGACTATGCAAATGTGTTTAACTCTCAATTATTTTCTTTTCTGAATGACATTTGAAGGTTTGTGTTTGATAAATTTTAAAGGGAGACTTTATTTCAAATCTTTTGTTGTTAGTGGTAGTGGTTTGAGACATGGTCTATTCTATAGTCCAGCAAGCCTGAAACTTACTATGTAGATGAGGCTAGCCTTATTATCACAGAGATCTGCTTGCCTCTTCCTCCCAAGTTCTGGGATCAAAGGCATGTACCATCACACCCATCTTTCAAATTGTTTTTACATTTATTTACTTGTTTATTTATTTATTTATTTAGTACATGCCTGTGTAAATGCATGTCCCATGGCATACATGTGGACATCTTGCAGGAACTGGTTCTCCCCTTCTACTCTGTGGGTTCTGAAAGCAAACTCTGCTTGTCAGGCTTGTCAACAAGCATATTTACCCATGAAATCATCTCACTGGGCCAGAAGAGATGTTAGATCTCATATGAAGGTGTATACGTATATGTATATGAAGGTCCTAGTAGGCATCATTAGCATTTTGGATATGCACTATTACTGAGAACACTGAATGAACACATGCTGCAGAAGAATACAGAATCAGATTTACAGCCCACAGCTTCTGGAAAGTCTTAGTCAGAAAATAGACTTTTTTTGGGGGGGGGGGCAGGTCTTTTCAAGATAGGGTCTCCCTGCAGCTCCAGCTGTCCTGGAACTCGCTATGTAGACCAGGCTGGCCTTGAACTTACAGAGATCTGCCTGCCTCTGCCTCTCGAGTGCTGGGATTAAAGGCATGTGCCACCATGCTTGGCCACAGACAGACTTTTATACATTATTTCCTTCCTTTTCTATAGCCCTGAAAACCTAGAACAAATATTTTCCTTAAGCATAGACTTGTGACTTCATATGTCATGTTAAACATGAAAACTATACAGTATAGAAAGACATTCAGTTTAAGTAAAACTGAAAACTAGGTTTTGTTTGTTTGTTTGTTTGTTTTTTCCTTTGTGGAAGGAAAAAGGAGCAGACTATATGAAGAAAATTCTTGATTCTACATGTCCCAAAACAAGACACTTAAAATTTGCTGCTGCTTATAATCTTGGAAGAGCTTATTTTGAAGGAAAAGGTGTAAAACGGTCTGAGGAAGAAGCCGAAAGGTAATCCTATCTGAAAGTAAGGTCTTGTGCTATTGAATATTGTAACAAAGAGCAACTTGCCCTGTTTTCCCTTTCAGACTGTGGCTTTTTGCTGCAGACAATGGAAATCCAAAAGCTAGTGTAAAGGCTCAAAGTATTCTAGGACTCTACTATTCAACAAAGGAGCCCAAGCAGTTAGAAAAGGTAACATCCCCCTTTCCTACTTCTAAATTTTATTTATTTATTTATTTATTTATTTATTTATTTATTTATTTATTTATTGGTTCTGTGACTCACAACCTAGGCCTTGCCTCTTCTAGGCAACAATCAGGATTCTGAGCTACATCCCACCTCTCTTCTTTTTTTAGTCAGCATTATTTTTTTGGATTAGTGTTTTTAGTGTTTGACCACTTCTTTTTCTTTGAGATGACACTGGAGGATAATTGGGTAGTCTTGAATATCTCTTATATTTCCTTAACAATGTTAAGAAAGTTCCTATGTTCAGAACTGTGTTCAATTTTTCATCACTGTGACAATTAGTTGACAGAACAACTTACTGCTCACATCAGTGCAACCAGGAAGCACAAAGAAAATGCTTCATTAGCAGGCTTCATCCAGCTCCCCTTTGCTCCGTCCTGGCCCCATGCCTATCAGCTAGAGGACCATGTCAACCATTCAGGTTCACCCCATTAATTTCCTTTGGAAACACCCAGATCCAGAACTGTGATTTATTATCTCAAAATTTCTCACTCATCAAGATGAATCACCATAGATATCAAAGCTCACTCACCTCAAAGATCATTTCATACCTTTCATTTATCTATAGACACTGCCTTCACTGCTTTTACCAAAAGGAATCTTTGTATGCCAGAAAAAGTTACATATAGAGAGTATATCACTGCACAAAATAAAAGAAAAGGCATATTCCTAAAATTATGGCCCAAATCTTTTAAGTCCAAGTAAATCAACATTTCCTTTGATTTGAAGAAGTAATACATGACACTGATATAAAATATAAATAATTAAAAGTTAAGGCCATTATATTTCAATGAAAATATAACATCAAAAAAAGAAAGAAAATATAACATCACTAATGATTGCAAGATTTTCTAAGAAACCCTACAATGAGAAGGAAAGGTCCTAGTTTCCAGAGAAGAGTTATATTAGTAAGAAGCAAGTATTCAAGGCCAACCTGGTCTACAGAGTGAGTTCCAGGACAGCTGGGGCTACAGGGAGACCCTGTCTCAAAAAGACAAAAAAAAAAAAAAGAAGCAAGTAGCGGCTAAGACTGTCTTCAGATACCTGAGCAGCCATGTGGACATAATTTCTTTAAACCAATTCAGATTCATGGCAGTTGAATACCAGGCAAATACCCTTGAGACTGTACAGTGGTTAATAGGGATTGTCAACTTGACAGGATCTACAGTTACTAAGGAGACAAGCCTTTAGGCATACCTGTAAAAGATTATCTAGATTAGGTTAGCTGAGGCAGGAAGATCCAGTCTAAATATGACACCATTCCTTGAGTTGGGTCTCAGACTGCATAAAAAAATGAGAAAGCTGGGTTACCAAGATGGTGCAGCAGGTGGGGTGCTTGCCACCAAGCCTCACAGCCCAAGTTTGATCCCCAGAGGCCACATGGTGGAAGGAGAGAATGGAGTCCCACAGGTTACACACACACACACACACACACACACACACACACACACACACACACTGGATAAACACTGAAAATTGAAACTGAGCAAGGTAGCTGAACAAGCAGACTCATCTTGCTAAATTCGGCTTCAGTGTGACCAGCTGCCTCAAGGAGCTCCTGCCTCTGTGCCCTCCCACCATGGTGAACTGCACCCTTCTCAAATGGCAAGCAGAAACAAACCATTCCTCTCTTAAATTGTTCTCTGTCAGCTCTTTAGTCTCAGCAATGAAAAGGAACAAGTACAAACTCTGTACAGCTTCTGTCTTCAGCTGTCTATGAACTCTGAGCTCTTTGGTGGTTTGAATACAACCCCCCCCCACTCCCCCTCCAGGCTTCTATCCAAGCACCTGGGTCCCCAGTGCTGGCACTGATTTGGAAGGATCTTCAGGAGATGGAGGCTTCCTGGAGGAAGGGGGACAGAATTGAGAATTTTACTGCCTGGTATCACTTCGTATCCCCAGTCTGCTTCCTGAGCAAGGAGGGGCTGTGACTCACCATCTTCTCCTGCTGTCGTGCCTTCCCTGACATGAAGGCGGGAACCATGAACCAATATAAACCCTTCATTATTTAAATTGCTTCTTGTCAGGTATTTGGCCATAGCAGAAGCATCGGCAGTTGTTTTCTCCTGATTGCACCTCCTTGCAGTCTAAGAGTTTCCCTAGTTACTGTTTTACACCTTTCCCATCTTTAATCTGGAAAATTTGGCAAGTTGAAAACTAAGACAGCAAATCTTCTGCCATGAACAAACACTCTTGCCTGTGGAACTTGCCTTAGCAATGTGCATTCAGAGCCAGTGTAAATAAATTCAAGGGTCATTCCCGTCATACTATTTCCTGGCGATAGATTGTATAACTATACAATTATAATTCGAGTTTTTCTTCTCAGAATTCCCTCATAATTTCATCTTGCAGTTAATAAAATGATATTGTGCTTTGTTAGGCATTTTTCTGGCATTCTGAAGCTTGTGGCAATGGAAATCTGGAGTCCCAGGGTGCACTTGGTCTCATGTACTTCTACGGACAGGGAATCCGCCAGGATACCGAGGCCGCCCTGCACTGCCTACGAGAAGCAGCTGAACGTGGGAACGTCTACGCTCAAGGGACTCTTGTAGAGTACTACTACAAGATGAAATTTTTTACAAAGTGTGTTACATTTTCCAAAAGGTGACTGTCTGGGTTTGTTTTATGTTGTTATACCACTACAGCAGATGGGAAATTTATAATAAGTAGAAATATTCTCACATTTCTGTAGCCTGAAAGCCAAGATATAGGCACTGATAAGTTCTGTTGGCTGCTGAGGGCTGCATTCTCCAGAGGGACCTCGTGTTCTGTCCTCATGTGGGGGAATGTCAAAAGGCAAGCTACCCCAAGTCTGTGTACAGCCTCCTCCAAAAGGGCCTTGATCCCACAAAAGAGGGAGGGCCTTTGTGATCTAGTCACCTTTTAATATTGTCGTACTGGTAGCACATGAATGTTGCAGAGGAAATATGACACAGAGTTGAATAAAAAGATGGATGGAGGTGCTTACAAGAATCATTAGGTACTTTATGCTAGATATGCCCAACAAAACTTTGTACAATGTTGGAATAAAACCTGTTCGGCGCCTTAAATATTCTAATGGCACTAAGGACTAGACTTTTAAACTTTATCAAATTTTAATGAAATAGCCAGTATATCTAGTTGTGACCATACTGGACAGCACAGTTCTGTACCCATCACCTTCAGGATTTCAGAGCTATTAGCTGAAGCATATTCTTAACTTTTTAAAAACCAATTCTTTTATTTCTAAGAAGAAAATACTTTTAGTTTGAAATATAGCTTAAGTGATGATATTGTTCAAAGACTAACACACGTCATGAACTCTTTGGAAACTTGACTACATTTGTTTACCCACGCTGTACACTCCCTGGGGTGGTCATCAGACTGGGTCTGTTCATCTACTTCCTGATCATGGTCACCCTCACCCCAAGCCCCAGAGAGGGGCAGAGATCAAGATGAAAGCAAGAAGGAGCTCTCTTCCTTTTCCTCAACATCTTAGCTTCCAGGCAGCAGGCCACTTAGAGTGACTTCCAGTACTCCCAACAAGTGCCCAACCTGGCTAACCCTAAGACTTTGAAGTTTGTTTGTTTTTTTTATGTCTGTGAGTGTAATGCCTGTGTGTAGGGAGGTGCATCCGTGTCATGCAATGCCCACAGAGGTCAGAAGAGGATGTCAAATTTCCTGGAACTGGAGTTACTAACAGTTGTTAGCTGCCATGTGGGTGCTGGGAATCGAACCCAGGTCTTCTGCAAGACAGTCAGTGCTTTTAATCGCTGAGCTACCTCTCCAGCCCCTTGAACAATTCTTTAAAAAATGTTATTACACTTATTTGTGTGGGGGTGCATACACACCATGGGGTGCATGGGAATTGGTTCTCTTCTTTCACTAAGTGGGTTCCAGGAATTGAACTCAGGACATCAGGCGTGGTGGCCAGCATCTTTACCCACTGAGCCATCTCCCAGGCTGAGCAGATCTTTAAAATTTTTTCATTCTTTTCCACATTCCTGTCCCCACTAACCTTGTGGGTAACTTGTAGTTAGTTAATTCAATCTCATTTTCACAGAAGTCTCCATATTTATGTCTAGTTTGTGAAGACTAGCTTTATTGTTGCACATTTTTCAAGATATACTAATTTCTTGAGTGTTAAAGCGGTATTGTAAGTGGTCTTCGTCCAGATTGAAAGTTGATATTTCAATGTATGACTCAAAGGAACATAAAATTCGGAGCTGGAGAGATGGCTCAGCGGTTAAGAGCACCGACTGCTCTTGCAGAGGACCCGGGTTCGATTCCCAGCACCCACAAGGTGGCTGAGAACCATCTTTAACTCCAGGGGAATCCGATGCCCTCTTCTGACCTCCGAGGCATTGCATGACACGGGTGCACCAACCTACATGCAGACAGTACAGTCATACACATAAAAAAATAATAAATTAAAAAACGAATGACAAGGAACATAAAATTCTTAGCCCTCTCTCAATTTGTCCATAAAATGGTAAACTTAAAATATCAGTAAGAAAAATCTTTGTTTCTAACTAAGCCTGATGAGCATGACGGCAAGGAAGTATATTCTGTGGAATGCATCTTTCCTTGCTGTGAGTGGAGTGTGTTACATAAACCCTTCACTGCACCACCTTCTCAAAGGATATAGATAGCATTTGGAGCACAAAATTTCCACATATTGGTATGCAAAAATGTCACCCATAGCTGCCATCCTTTTAAATATCACTGTTCACATCCCATCAGGATAGCCGACTATGATGAGGTTCATGACATCCGCGTGATAGCCCAGGTCACAGACTGTCTCCCAGAGTTCATCATCAAAGGCATGGCCATGGCGTCCTTCTACCATGCACGGTGTCTCCAGCTTGGCTTGGGCATCCCAAAAGATGAAGCAGCAGCCAAACGCTATTATTCTAAAGTAAGCTTGGGAATGGCAGAGAAACATTCCTAACTGGGAAGGGCTGGGTTTTCCTTGAGAGTTGAACAGCTTTTTGTTCATTGTGTTTAATAATTGCTGTGCAAATAACCTAGTTATTTGAGAGGCTGTGCACAGTGCATACATTTCTGGTTGGCTCTTAATAGCACAGTTAAGCTCAGATGATAAGAAGTCCCATTTTGATGTAAATGATTCTCTTTAAACCTGCTCCCACCTGCAGCTAAAGGCTTAGTACCAAGCCCTTCAGGACAAAATATTCACATCTTCACCAAGAAAAAGTGATGTCTGCATCCTAATATCATAATTAGATGAAATTTTTAATGTCTTTAAAGAAACACAGCTACCACAATTAAAAGTTTCATGAGTGTGAGGTAACCACTTACCTTTTCATATTTTAATCTATATGGTCACTTTCACAGTAAAAAGAAAGTAACTGTTGGAGAGGTCTGGGGGGAATGGGAATTGTGAATAGTAACTGTAGTGAATTTTTTAAAAAAGAAAACTGTGCAGGTCTTGGGTCCATGACATTCATGAGCACAAATGAGAATTACATAATTCACTCTGTTTGGTAGCTTTTGAGTAGGTCTCACTATATAGCCTAGGCTAGTCTGGAACTCATGATAATCCTGCTGTCTTGGGTCCTCTGGGCTCTGAGATTATGGTTAGTGCCACCATACCCAGCAGTAGTATCACCATTAACTTTGTGATCAGAAACAAAGGAACTTTTTTCCCTCTGAAATCTGATTATAGTACTGATTCTTGAACTACTCTGCATAATAAAAATCACTTAAGAATTCCATCCTAGGCTTTATTTTGGAAAAATTAACTCACACTATCTGGGGACGGGCTACCATCAAACCTGCTGAAGTTCCCTAGGGGATTCTAATGTAAGGGCAAATTTAGAACCCTGAATTGGTCATGAATATAGCTGACCTCTGGGATATTTACTATCATACCATTCTATTAGGATGAGCAATGAATATGAACAAAGTTAATCTAAATGTTTTGTGCTTTATATCAATCTCTAAATCAATTTCAGGTGTTATAAAATCCATATCTTTTCTAAATATGGAAGAAAATTCTAGGAAAAAATTACCTGAAATGTGGTATATATATCCTGAAAAAGAAACAGTGAACAAACAGTAATATCAGAACTGTTTTCCACATAATGGGAAATGACAGCCCCACTGCTACTAGTGCATACACTAAGACCACATGAAGACTACTACTGCATACACTAAGATCACATGAAGACTACTAGTGCATACACTAAGACTACATGAAGACTACTAGTGCGTAACACTAAGACTACATGAAGACTACTAGTGCATACACTAAGACTACATGAAGACTACTATGCCTGATTAGGCCATCGTATACTATGGAAGAAGCTGATAAAATGGAGAAAACTTAAGAGGCAGCAGATAAATGAAGGGCCTAGAATAATCATGTTGGAAGAGGCATGCACAAAGAAATGGAGACCATTTTATTCAGAAGGAAACATGAGGGGGTCCTGACAGTGACAGTTACTGTGCACTGAAGGATAGTGTCCTGCAGAAAGGAATTGTGGGGAGGAGGCAGAATTAGAGCCAATGACAGTGTGCTCCAGAAAAGGCAGGACAGTAGGACAGCAGAACCTGTACTTCGGGACATGACGCATGCCTGGTTTCAGCTCACTGTGGGCTAGTGACTTTGTCTCTTAAGTTTCTAAGTGTATATTCTCCTAGGATCTGCTAATGATTCTAAAGTACATGGAGAGAGAGTTCAATTGAACGTAAGGAAGAATCTTTTAGTGTTACGGTTTCAGAAACAAATACAAAAGTTTTCGCTTTAAAATAGCTACTTCTCGGGCTGGAGAGATGGCCTAGCGGTTAAGAGCGCCGACCACTCTTACAGAGGACCCGGGTGCTATCCCCAGCACCCATATGGCGGCCGAGAACCGTCTGTCTCAGACAATTCCAGGAGAACTCCAGTTCCGGGGGAATCCGAGACCCTCTTCTGACCTCCGCGGCATTGCACGACACGGGTGCACAGACTTGCATGCAGACAGTACATTTATACACATACAGAAATAAATAAAAAAAATTAAAATAGCTACTTCTCGCCCAGTGTGGTGTGGCGGTGCACGCCTTTAATCCTAGCACTCGGGAGGCGGAGGCAGGCAGATCTCTGTAAGTTCAAGGCCAGCCTGATCTAAATAGTGAGTTCCAGGACAGCCGAAGCTACAGGGAGACCCTTTCTCAAAAAGACCAAAATCAATCAATCAATCAATCAAATAAATAAATAAACAAATAAATAAATAAAATAGTTACTTCTCACAAATAGCAACTTAAGTAAATAGCTTATGACCCATGTCCTGGGAATGAAGAGACTGTTTTCTGAATGGGGTTTGCACTAGGTAACCTCTGATGTCTCTGCCAAACACTTGACATTTTAGACATCATGCTTTTTTTTTTTTAATTTACATTATTTTTTATTTTTATTTTATTTATTTATTTATTTTTGTGTATGAATGTATTGTCTGTATGGAGATCTGTGCACCCGTGTCGTGCAATGCCGCGGAGGTCAGAAGAGGGCATTGGATTCCCCTGGAACTGGAGTTCTCCTGGAATTGGAGTTACAGACGGTTCTCAGCCACCATGTGGGTGCTGGGGATCGAACCCGGGTCTTCTGCAAGAGCAGTCGGCGCTCTTAACCGCTAGGCTATCTCTCCAGCCCCATCATGCTTCTTATCACTTTCTACTTATCACTATTTAACCATAATAAAACTATATATTTTAAAACAAATTATAGATTCTCTGTTCACATAATGGCGTAACAACAGCTAGAAGCCAAACATAAATGTTTTCCATTTCATTTATCTTAACTATTTTTATATTAAAAAAAAAATCTGTGTATGTGTGCATACCTTGGTATCTATGCATGTGTGAGTACAGGTAGCTGCAGAATCCAGAAGAGGGTGTCATATCCCCCGGAGCTGAAATTACAGGTGGTGTGAACCAAACGCTGATTCCCTCCAAGAGTGGCAAATGCTCTTAACCACCTAGCTATATTTCCAGCTCTCTCTTTTGATAATTCTTAATGTATAATACTTCTTTTTATACTTGGCTTTAATAGTTTTTTCCTATTTCAAATGATAATAGGGTTATTTTTCAGTACGGTCTATTTCATATAGATTAGCTTAAAGCTTCTGTACTTCTTATAGGACATCAAAATGGAAAGTATTTGAATTAAGAATTTCCTTGAGGCTAGCTGTTAAGAGCTCTTGCTGCTCTTACAGAAGACCCATGTTGGTTCCTAGCACCCATGTCAGGTGGCTTACGACTGCCAGTAACTCCAACTCTAGGGGATCTGACACCTTCTTCTGGTGTATGAGGGTAATACACACATGTGCACATACACATAGAAAGTTTTTTTTTAATTTATGTATTTCTCTCTATATGTTTTTTAATCAAATCTAGATCCGTGTCCCCCCCATACCCCCACCCCACCAGAGCTCATGCATTCTGCTAAACAAGCTTTTCATCTCTTTCTCAGTCTTTCTCAATATTCTTCATGTGGAAGTTGACTGTTTTGAGCAGAAGTTCACTGTTTCAGTCAGTTCTTTGATGCAGTCCTTTCTGTTGTTGTTGTTTCCAATATGCATCACTCCCAACTGCTTTGGACAAAAGCTCAAGGGGCCATGCACAAGAAATACTTACAACTAGGTAATTGGCACTAACATCCACAGATGAGGGATACCATTCGTCGTTTGTTTTTCTGGGACTGTGTTACTTCACTCAGCATGAGGTCCTCTAGCTCCAGCCATTTTCCTGCCAAGCTCATGATGTCATCTTTCTTTACTGCTGCATAGAACGCCATTGTGTAGATGTACCACATTTTCTCTATCCACTCATCAGTTGAGGGGTATTTGGGCTGGTTCCAGCTCCTTGCTATTGTGAAGAGAGCTTCCTGTGCTTCAGCTTGTCTCAGGAGATCTCCCACATAAAAAGTTTTTAAAAATTCCCTCAAGGGGCAGTGAGATGGTTCAGAGAGCAAGAGCAAGTGTGCTTGCCTCAAAAGCCTGGCCACCTGAGTGCAAAAGCTAGCACCCATATAAGGGAGGGAGAGAACTGACTCCACAGTGCCCTCTGACCTCCACACGCCTTACTTAGCACATGCTCCCACCCACAGCAATAGTAATATTTTTAAAAGAAATAATTTTCAAAGAAAAATAAATTCTCTTCAGAGCTCAGTGGTAGAGTACTTGCCTGGCATGCACAAGGTCCTGTTGGATCTCTAGCACTATACACACAAAACAGATATTTCCTTGAAATTCTATTTTTTAAAAACAAAAGAACCGAGCAATGGGAATACGTTGCCTGACTCTCTTCTCTCTTTATTTTAAGGCTTGCCGTCTGAACCCTATGCTGGCAGATGAGCTTCATTCCTTACTTATTCATCAAAGAATTTAGACCATGAGGCATTTCAACACAGACCACCAATCCTAACCCACTCAACGTGTGTGTTCGTAGCAGCTACATTTGTTATTTTCTGCATCCTGAGTCACTTTATCTAGAGAATTTACAGATGTTACCTTCATTCTTAAATTTGTACTCTGTAATTTTTACAACCTGAAACTTAGAATCAAATTCCTGGAAGAGTCCTCAGAGGCCTGCCTCTTAACCTATAGAGTGGCCTGGACTGAATCAAGTGTGAACCACTCCATAAAGCAAGTATCTTTTTGCTTTATTAAATATGGTGTCTGGAATGGCTTAGTGTAGCTCGAGTTTTATAATTTCCAAAGTAAAATTACTCTCAACTTATTTAAAAATATAACTTGAAAGTTTTATTTTTATCTTTGGCACTTATTAACTTTGTGAAATTTGAGTAACAGAATGTTAATTTAAAATTCACAAAATTAAATGAGGACCAAAGAAATTTTAAAAATTAGACTTTCAAATGGTTTCCGAAAAATGTGTGAAGCATTTCTACAATGTATTAAAAGATTCTTACAAACAATTGGCTAATTTATTATAAACTGTCAAAAGTTTACAACACCCCTGGTAAATATTCATAAGATGAATTATAGCAATATGCTTTTGTTTGAATTCATTTTCTACATTTAAAAAAACCTTAGAAACATTTCATTGCAAGATAAAAAAAATGTGAAAAAAATCACTGAAATATATGAACCATACTTAAATATTGTTTTGTTAAGTTGACCTGAGAAAGTTTAAAGAAGGATTCTTTTCTTAAAACTTAATATTTTAAAAAATAAACAAATAATAATAATAATAAAAATAATAATAAAAAATTTTAAAAAACTTAATATTTTAGCCAGGCATAGAGGCACACACCTTTAATCTCAGCATTTGGGAGGCAGAGGCAGGTGATGTGAGATGGAGACCAGCCTGGTCCACATAGTGAGTTCCAGGTCACCTGTTGCTACAGGGAGACCCTGTAGCCCAAAAGACCAAAAACCAAAATCCTTTAGGATAATCCTTTAGGTTAGCATACAGTAATGGGTTTGGTCACAGCATCTTCATACCTAGTGTCATTACGCTTTGTTCTCATTCATCCTCCCCACTGGTGTACCCCCACCATCTCTAGCTAGCTCCCTTCTCTTTTCCTTACTCTCTATTTCTGCTTTCTTACCACATGTATTCTTTCGTCCCCTCACCCACCATCCCAGGGCTGGAGAGATGGCTCAATGGCTCAGCAGTTAAGAGCACTGGCTGCTTTTGCAGAGGACCCAGCACACACGGGGTAGCTGACAGCACACCTCATTCCAGTTCCAGAGGATCCAATGCCCTCTTCTGGTCTCTGTGGGCCTTGCTTGCATATGGCGCATTTACATACATGCTGGCAAACATTCACACACACAAAAATAAAAAAAAATTTTTTTTAATTTTTTTAAAAAAGACTTTGTGTTTAAAACTATGAATCCGTGTGTGTGTGTGTGTGTGTGTGTGTGTGTGCGTGTGTGTGTGCGTGTGTGTGTGTGTGTGTGTGTGTACATGAGCGCGGATCCCTGCAGTGTCTAGGAGGAGGTGTTTGATCCCCTGTAGCCAGAGTTACAAGCAATTGTGAGCCATCTTCCTGATATGGGTACTAGGAACTAAAGCCAGATCTTCTGTAAGAACAATATTTGCTTTTTAACCACTGCACCACCTCTCCAACCTTTATCATATGTTCGCTATTACCTATTTCCCATCTCCCTTAAAACCTCATCCTTTCCTCTCATAATCTCCTTTCTAGCTTCATGGTATATAAAGACACATACATACATACATACACACACATTATCTACAGACATATAGACAGACAGACAGACACACACACACACATTTTACACTTCCTGGGTACTGATGAATGGATGTTTGAGTGTCCCTGTCGTATGCTGACTTAACAGTCCCTCAGGTACATACTCAAGAGTGGTTTGCTGGGTCATATGGTAGTTAATTTTAAAGAAACCTCCACACTGATTCCTACAGTGGCTGTACATATTTACATTCCCACTACCAGTGAAAAAGGGTTCCTCTTTCTCTACATCCTTAGAGCATTTGTTATTTTCTTTCTCAATAATAACCATTCTGATTGGAAAATGAAATCTCGGAGAACTTTTACTTTGCATTTCCCTGGTGGCAAAGGATATTGAACATTTTCTCAAGTGTTGGCCATTTGTATTTCTTTTCAGAACAGTCTTTCAGTTCATTAGCCATCTAATTGGATAGTTATTTTTTTTTTAGTGTTTAATTTTTGGAGTTCTTTATATATCCTAGATACTAAAGATATTATTAGTTAGCAAAGATATTTTTAATTCATTCTTCAGGCTGTCCCTTCACTCTGGTGAATGACTCCTTTGCTATACAGAAGCTCCTAAATATTGTTTAAAAATCAAATTAGTGCTAGGCATGGTGGCACATGCCTTTAATCTTAGCACTCGGAGGCAGAGGCAGGTGGATCTGTGATTTCAAGGCCAGCCTGGTCTACAGAGTGAGTTCCAGGATTGCTGGGGCTACAGGGAGACCCTGTCTCAAAAAGACCAAAAAAAAAAAAAAAATCAAATTAGCAAAAGATTTTCCTTGTCTCTGTGACATGTTATATAGAAATATTATTAAAAATTAAATTAGCAAATGTTTCCTACTATCAGTGACATCTAAGAAAGGAAAGATTAACAATAGAAACATCAAGGTCCACATGCATAAGATACATTTGTGAAACATTAAAAATTATTAAACATTAAAAACAATTAAAACTGATACATTTGTGAAACATTAAAAATTAGAGGTCTTAAAGATGACTTAATTTTTCCTTTTGTCAGTATATTAAACTAGTATGGTTTTATTTTATAAATCACAATGACATTTTTTCTAGTGTACAAATAAAATCTCTTAGTAGTGGGAAAGGGAATTAATATGTAGATGACTTTCAATAGAACTGTTCAACAACAGAAAACTTTTAGCTCTTGTTTTATATCCTGGTTTATTTATATTACTTGAACTCATTTATCTTATATAAAGAGGAATCCCTGTGTATTGCTGTATTGAATCTCAAGAAGTATAAACTTAAACTACCGAGGAAACTAGTGCTTTTCTTTGATAACCACAATCGTATACTCTATATTCTCTCCCTGATACTCTGATCAGTATTTCAAGCCTAGTATGAGATTTTTATACCACCAACTTAAATTTTGTTCTACAAGCTTTCTTTGCTCCATATTCATATAAAACATTCTTTCAGCCATTTGAATGTACAAATTCCTAAAGCCCTTCCTAAGAATCTTAACAAAGAAATCCTACAGAGATGACTCAGCAATTAAGAGCACTTCAGCTGAGATTATAGAACACATCACTGCTCTCTCCTTGACATTAACAGCACACTTTTCTGGAGCTGTTATCGTTCTTCATCCAGAGGTAAAGGCTCTTAAAACTCTCATTAAAATAGAGGTTTCAAGCTGGGCTTTCATATCTGTAATCCCAGCCTTTGGAATACAGAGACAAGAGGAGCAGGAGTTCAAGGCCAGTCTCTGCAATATAGTGATTACACTGCCAGCCAGACCACAACAGTATCTCCAGGGCTCAGCCAGGTATGGTGGTGCATACCAGTCCAGCTACTTGGTAAGCCGATACAGCAGGATCATAAATTCAGGATGAGTCAGAGCAATTTAGCAAGACCATGTCTCAAAATAAAATAAAAAACTTAAAAGGTGACAGCCATGTAGCTCAATAGTAGAACATTTGCCCAGCAAATGTAAGGCCCCGAGTTTGATCCCTACCACTGAAAGCTAATAAAAAATAAACAATAGGGCTTATCCTGGGACTACCTGAAGGACAGGTAGGAGCTGGGCACTTCAGCCAAGCAGAATGTTGGATAATTCTATCACTGGGTTGTTGGGTAATCGTTTCATTGGTCTGTTGGATAAGTCAATCATTGTCTTGCGGGGGCAGAGTCTCTCTGCTAGCTGGTACAAGAGGTGGGTCTGTTGCCACTGTGAGACTTGAGTGCACAGGCTCAGATCCGGGATTTCCTAAGACCACCTGAGTGAAGCACAGAGCACCCCCCCCCCAAACTGGATTTTCTGAGGGAGCATCCAAGTGGATTCTTTCGAGAACCTTCAGAACAGAAAAGGAAGAGTGAGTTAGATTTCCAATAGAAAGCCTAAAACTTAGACAAGTCAACACTCCATAAACAAGGAGAAAAACAAATCAAACAAACAAACAATGAAGACATCATAAGAAGGCAAGAAGCAAAGCAAGCCTTCAACACAGTGAAGAGACATTTGGATTCATTTTGGAATACAGGCAAAGAGAAACCCACATGCCAGGGACACAAAGAAGGGGCAACATGGGAAAGGTGTAGGATAATTCCACACCAAGCTCTACCAACCCTGTGGGAGATTCCTACAGTGGGATCCACCTGGGGATGGCCCAGGACTCAGATCTTAGAGGAACAATTGCAGACATGTTCAAAGAAATCAAAGAATATAAAGAACAAGTCATAGAACTAAGAAGAGAGAATGAAAAACTCAAGAAGGACCTAGAGAGAGAATGACAAACGCCAGAAAGAACTAGAGGAAGAAAATGACAAACTCTGGAAGGAAGTGGAAACACTGAAAAGATCCCATGCTGAAAAGAAAAGGAAACAAACTAGTGAAGCAAACAGCTACAGGAAGAGGTTGAGAAGCTCCAAAAGGAAGGAAATACTAAAGAAATCTCAAAACAAAATGAAAAAAGAAATCAAACACTCATCCAATCAAGAGGAAAGGAACAGAAAAAGCCTCAGAAGTAGAATGGAGGAAGCAGGACAAAAAACACCAGACCTGGAAGATAACACAGAACAAATAAAAACCTCAAGTAAAGATTATGAAAAATTTAAAAATACACAAAAGTGGAACAACCAGGAATTGTGGGACACTATGAAAAGATCAAACCTCCACATCATAGGAATATAGGAAGGAGAAGAATCCCAAGAGAATGGTATTGATCAGATCTTCAACAGAATAATAGGTGAAAATTTCCCCAAACTAAAAAAAGACAAACCAATACAAATACAAGAAGCACATAGAACTCCAAACAGACAAGATCAGAAAAGAAATTCTCCACGCCACATCATAGTTAAAATGCTGGACACCCAAAACAAAGAGAAAATTCTTAAAGCGACAAGAGAAAAACAACAAGTGACCTATAAGGGGAAACCTATCAGAATAACAACGGACTTCTCACAGCAAACGATGAAGGCAAGAAGAACCTGGAGCAAAGCATTCCCAGTGTTGAGGGACAATGGATGCCAGCCCAGGTTACTATACCCAGCAAAAATGTCAATCATAGTGGAAGGAGAGAGGAAAATCTTCCATGACATAAACAACTTGAAAGAATACATGTCCGGAAAACCAACCCTTCAGAGAATACTTGAAGCAATCCAAAGAACAGAAGAAAGGAGCAACCAACCCCAGGCAACTAGAAGGAGAAATCAATAAAAGCATAACTGCAGAAGTAGAAACCTAAATCAAAACCGCAGATGGATAATAAGGCAAAAGGAAGCAACACAAACCTATCAGTCATAACCTTAAATATTAATGGACTAAATTCCCCAATCAAAAGACATAGACTGGGAGACTGGATTAGGAAACAGAATCCATCGATATGCTGTCTGCAAGAAACACATCTTACCTTCAAGGACAGGCACCACCTTAAAGTGAAGGGATGGAAAAAAATATTCCAAGCAAATGGTACCAAAAAGAAAGCAGGTGTTGCTATTTTAATATCGGATAAAATAGACTTCAAAGTAAAAGAAATCAGAAGAGACAAAGAAGGCCATTACATTTTCATCAAAGGAACAATCCACCAAGAAGATTTCACAATTATGAATATATATGCCCCAAATTCTGGTGCACCAAACTTTATAAAGACAATTCTCCAGGACCACAAGTCACAGACTAACCCCAGCACACTCATAGTGGGAGATTTCAATACCCCACTGAGTCCTTTGGATAGGTCAACAGGACAAAAAATAAACAGAGAGACATCTGAACTGAACGATATGATACACCAAATGGACCTCATAGACCTCTACCGAACATTCCATCCTAATACCAGAGAATACACTTTCTACTCAGCACCCCACGGAACATTCTCCAAAATCGACCACATCCTGGGACACAGAAGAAACCTCTACAAATACAAAAAGATTGAAATAATTTCATGCATCCTGTCAGACCACAGTGCAATGAAGCTCAACATCAACACCAGGACAAGCCCTCCTGCCTACAAGAACACATGGAGACTAAACAACACACTCTTGAATAATGAATGGGTCAAGGAAGAGATAAAGAAAGAAATAAAAACATTCCTGGAACTGAATGACAATGACAATACAACACAACAAAACTTATGGGATACCTTAAAAGCAGTCCTAAGAGGGAAATTTATAGCCCTGGGTGCCTACATTAGAAAAACAGAAAGAGCACAAGTGAATGATCTAACACTACAGCTAAAAGCACTTGAGAGGCAACAACAGATGAACCCTAAACGCAACAGACAGGAAGAAATAACAAAAATCAGAGCAGAAATCAATGAAATAGAAACAAAGAAAACAATACAAAAAATCAATGAAGCCAAAAGTTGGTTCTTTGAAAGAATAAACAAGATAGACAGACCTCTAGCCCAGTTAACAAAAAGAAAGAAGGAACAACTCCAAATCAATACAATCTGTGATGAAAAGGGAAATATCACAACGGACAAGGAAAAGATCAAGAAAATTATATGGGAATATTACAAGAACCTATATTCTACCAAGTTTGAAAATCTAGAAGAAATGGATGAATATCTGAAATCTTGGGAATCACCAAAGCTTGGCCAAGAGGAGACCAGCAGCTTAAACAGACCCATAACATATGAAGAAATAGAGGATGTAGTAAGAAGCCTCCCAACTAAAAAAAGCCCAGGCCCAGACGGTTTCACAGCAGAATTCTATAAAACATTTCAAAAAGACCTACAACCATTATTTCTGAAACTGTTTAGAAGTATACAATCAGAGGGAATTCTCCCAAATTCCTTCTATGAAGCCAACATCACTCTATTACCAAAACCAGGCAAAGATCCAACTAAAAAGGAGAATTATAGACCCATCTCCCTCATGAACACAGATGCCAAAATTCTAAACAGAATACTGGCAAATCGCATACAGACCCACATCAAGAAGATCATCCATCATGACCAAGTTGGATTCATACCAGAGATGCAGGGATGGTTCAACATACGAAAATCAATAAACATCATCAAACACATAAACGGAATCAAAGACAAAAACCACACCATCATCTCAATTGATGCTGAAAAAGCCTTTGACAAAATCCAGCATCCCTTCATGCTTAAAGTCCTAGAAGGAATTGGATTGGAGGGATCATTCCTCAATGTAATCAAAGCCATATACAGGAAACCCACAGCCAATATCATCCTAAATGGGGAAATGACGGAAACATTCCCTTTAAAGGTAGGAACTCGGCAAGGCTGCCCCCTATCACCACTCCTCTTCAATATAGTGCTTGAAACACTTGCTAGAGCAATAAGGCAAGAAAAGGATATTAAAGGAGTACTAATTGGAAAAGAGGAAGTCAAACTATCCCTATTTGCTGATGATATGATTGTTTACTTAAGGGATGCAAAAAACTCCACCAGAAAACTCCTAGAAACGATTAACAGCTTCAGCAAAGTGGCAGGATACAAAATTAACCTTAGAAAATCAATGGCCTTTCTTTACACCAAGAACAAGCAACTGGAGAAAGAATTCAAAGAGACCTTCCCACTCACAATAGCCTCAAAAACAATAAGATACCTAGGAACAAACCTAACCAAAGACACCAAAGACCTCTACAACAAAAATTTTAAACCCTTAAAGAAAGAAATTGAAGAAGACCTCAGAAGATGGAAAAACCTCCCATGCTCATGGATTGGGAAAATTAACATTGTAAAAATGTCCATTTTACCAAAACTCTTGTATAGATTTAATGCAATCCCAATCAAAATCCCCAAGAGTTTCTTCACAGGCTTGGAAACAAAAGTTCT
The DNA here is from genome assembly GCA_009823505.1 of Rhizomys pruinosus. Taxonomy (NCBI): domain Eukaryota; kingdom Metazoa; phylum Chordata; class Mammalia; order Rodentia; family Spalacidae; genus Rhizomys; species Rhizomys pruinosus. The sequence continues at coordinate 519,392 of VZQC01008050.1, read as the reverse complement.
TAAATTCATTTGGAGAAACAAAAGACCCCGAATAGCCAAATCAATCCTGAGTGAAAAGAGCTACACAGGAGGGATCTCTATACCAGATTTTAAACTATACTACAGGGCTATAGTCATAAAAACAGCCTGGTACTGGCACAAAAACAGACCTGTTGACCAATGGAACAAAACCGAAGATCCAAATCTGAGCACATACAATTTCAGCCATCTCATATTTGACAAGGGGCCCAAGAAGACATAATGGAGGAAAGACAGCATCTTCAGCAAGTGGTGTTGGCAAAAGTGGATCACCACCTGTAGAAGAATGAAATTAAACCCCTACCTCTCACCCTGTACAAAAGTCAACTCCAGATCAAAGGCCTCAACGTGAAACCCAAATCTCTGAAAGAAAAAGTTGGCAGCAGCCTATAAGACATAGGCGTAGGAAAAGACTTCCTAAGACAGCAGCTGCACAAGAATTAAGGTCGACAATTGACAAATGGGACCTCATTAAACTCAAAAGCTTCTGTATATCAACAGAAACAAGGATGTGAAGAGAGAACCCACAGAATGGAAGGAAACCTTCACTGCAGATACATCTGACAGAGCATTGATTTCCAGAGTATATAAACTATTCAAAAAACAAAGAAGAAAGAAAACAAATGACCCACTCAATAGATGGAGCCAAGAGCTGAAGAGAGACTTCACAAGTGAGGAATTAGAGATGGCTGAGAAACATCTTTAAAAGTGTTCAACATTGCTAATAATTAAGGAAATGCAAATGAAAACCACTTTAAGATATCATCTCATTCCGATAAGACCGAATAGGATCAAGACAACAAATGATACTAAGTGCTGGAGAGGTTGTGGGGAAAAGGGAACACTCATCTACTGCTGGTGGGAATGTAAACTCGTACAACCACTATGGAAAACAGTCTGGAGAACCCTTGGAAGACTCTGAATGAGCTTGCCTCCTGACCCAGTCATACCACTCCGGGGTATATACCCACAAGACTCATCTTACAGCAGAGGTACATGCACAGCCATGTTTATTGCAGCTCGCTTCACAATAGCAAAGAGCTGGAACCAACCCAAGTGCCCCTCAACTGATGGGTGGATAGAGAAAATTTGGTACATCTACACAATGGAGTTCTATGCAGCGGTAAAGAAAGATGATCAGATCTTTGCAGGTAAATGGCTGGAGCTAGAAGATATCATGCTCAGTGAAGTAACACAGTCCCACAAAAAGAAACAATGAATGGTATCCCTCATCTGTGGATGCTAACACCAATTACATAATTGTATGGCAAACTGAGCAACATCAATGTGATCTGAAAACAACTGTGCTCTTATATTGTGAATCCCTTAAAAATAATAAAAAAAAGAAACAAAAAAAAGAAAGATGACATCATGAACTTTGCAGGGAAATGGATGGAGCTAGAAGATAACATGCTAAGTGAAGTAACAGTCCCAGAAAAACAATGAATGGTATCCCTCATCTGTGAATTAAAAATAGCAACAATTACCCAATTTTACGGTAAACTGAGCAATGTTAATTTAATCTGAAAACAACTGTGCTCTTATATTGTGAATCCCTTAAAGAATAAATAAATAAAAATTAAAAGATAAACAAAAATACAGGTCTCTAAAGTTCTCAATGTTGGGAATTTGACAGGTATCTTATTTGGTAATATACCAGGCCTGAATAGGAACCCAGTGTGGAATTTAAATTTTCAATGTACTGTATTGACCATAAAGCTGATGACCTGGCACCTCAAGCTACCACTGCTGCCTGTGAGGAGAGGTAGTCTTCAATGCCAGTCAGTTGAGCCTTCCAAGTCATTACTCTTTTTCTTTTTCTTTTTTTTGAGATAGGGTCTCCCTTTAGTCCCAGCTGGCCTGGAGCTTATTATGTAGACCAGGCTGGCCTTGAACTCACAGAGATCTACCTGCCTCTGCCTCCCAAGTGCTGGGATTAAAGGCATGTGCCACCAGGCCCAGCTTAAGTCATTACTCTTAAATCAAAACAAAACAAAACCCCCAAACTTCTAGATTTGTTATAATTTGTGAGCTGAATTTGTCATAAAGACATACTGGGGGGTGGGGGTTGGAGAGATGGCTCAGCAGTTAAGAGCACCAACTGCTCTTGTAGAGGACCTGGGTTCAATTCAATTCCCAGCACCCACATGGCAGCTAAGAACCATCTTTAAGCTGGGCGTGGGGACGCATGCCTTTAATCCTAGCACTCGGGAGGTAGAGGCAGGCAGATCTCTGTGAGTTCAAGGCCAGCCTGGTCTACATAGTGAGCTCCAGGCCAGCTGGGGCTATAGGGAGACCCTGTCTCAAAAAGACAGAAAAAAAAAGGAGACTTGGTCAAGTTGCTGTACAAGTCAGAGTACATGGAGATGGCATCTGAGAACAAAGTCAGTCATCAGTATGTGTTGCGTGGAAGCAAGAACATTGTTCTCAATAGCAAGACCATTGTAATGAATGACTGCATCATCAGAGGAGATCTGGCAAATGTGAGACTTGGACACCATTGCATTGTGAAAAGTCATAGTGTCATAAGGTCACCATTCAAGAAATTCAGCAAAGGTGGTGCATTCTTTCCTTTACATATCGGGGACCATGTCTTTATTGAGGAAGACTGTGTGGTCAATGCTGCTCAAATTTGTTCTTATGTTCACACTGGCAAAAACTATGTGATTGGGCATTGGCGTGTCTTGAAAGATTGCTATAAAATTCTTGATAACACAGTATTGCCTCCAGAAACTGTGGTCCTGCCATTCACTGTCTTCTCAGGCTGTCCAGGCTGAAGATGTCATGTTTTCCTTAGAGAATTGTTTGGGGGCTCCTCCTTGGCGGGCCCAGATGACCAGTGGTTTTGCCCTTGTGCTTCACTCTCTACACTGGGGTCTTCCCTTCCCATGGTCCATGGTTACCGAGTGAGGTCCAGTGGGCCCTGGGTCCTGTCTTGGTCTTCCTGTGCTGGCCTCCATGAAACACATGATACAGCCTCGGTGGTCCAACAATGGCAGTCTATACTCTGAAGAGACTGAGACCCCGGTGGTTGCTCAGTCCACAGGCTGGATGTCTTGGCAGTCCCCATCTGGTACTGACGGTTTGGAGGATTCTTGGAGACATGAGTCTTCTGTCCATATTGGAATGTTGAAAGGCTGTGTCTCATGTCTTTGGAGGATGGCAGAGGCAGAGGCGGTGGCAGCCACAGAGTAGCTGTACTTGCCAGTGAGAATTGAAGACAGGCAAGACAACAGTGCTGGGTTTTTGTGGGGTTTTTTTTTGTTTTTTTTTTTGGTCTTTTTGTCTTTTTACTGAAATCTCAAGTTTTATACCTGAAGTTCAATTTCTCAGGCCTTACTGATTATTTTTATTTCCGGTTACACTTTCTTTTTGGATGTTTAGGGCCACAGTTGGCATAGATTAGCCAAGGTTTTTGTTTTCTCAGGGCAGTTGAGGATCTGGTTCTCAGGGGTCACTCAGGTTTTGGAGGGGGAGGGAGCCCCTGGCTCCTTTTGGCTTTTCATTTACCAGTTCCATCCACTCAAGGACAAAATCGGGTCTAGCTAGACAAGGCTTCCCTTTTTGAAGCATGAGCAGACTTTCGTCTTTGTAGACTGGACACTGGCTGGAGTCCCATTCGTGGATCTCCAAGACCTCCCTGCACAGGAAGACTGGTGACTCACATTGGCAGGACATTTCAAGAGATACCCCCATGCATAGTCCCCTGGGACTTAGTTGACCTCTAAGGGCAAGGAACAAAGTTATCCCTTAGGTCCCTCGGCCAAATTGGTACGGGCCTTAAGTATGGTCATTGACCATCAAGAAGGGCTGAGTTACACCAGCCTGATACTTTTTGTTTTTCTGGTTATACTTTCCTTTTGGATGTTTAAGGCCACACAGTTAGCCCAGATTAACCAAAGTTTTTGTTTTTTCAAGATCAGTTGAGGATCTGGTTCCTCTTTATAGAGGTTGTGATTTTCTTAGTCATATTCAGGCATCTCCCCCAGATCTTTTGATTTTTGTCCCACCAAAAAGGTGAATCTTGGACTTGGAAGTTAGCTGCCATCTTAGCTAACCTCAGAGGTTTTCTGGGATGAGTCCCAGCAGGCCCCAGGCCCCCTGTAGCTTGTATGTGAACACCTCCAAAAGGAAGCCTGCCACTCTTTGCAACTGATTATTTTGTTGTTAATCAGCTGAAGTCAAAAACAGAGTTTGAAGATTGTTGTGAAAAGAAGGCCAGCCTGGACTACATAGTGAGTTAGAGTCTATCCCGGGGCTACAAATAAAGGGAGGGAATTATTGCCTTACAGAAAAAAAAATTAAAAATAAAATTTAAAATAAAATAGATATACTGGGGAATTAAGAGTATTTTTCTCATGTGCACTGTAAATTTAACATTTAAAAGTTAAATGATAGCTTAGAATAATGCACAAGATGGACATTTCTAGGAGTATTTTGGGCTTGTCGACTTCCCTGAACACATTCACTCTTTTCTCTTAACATATATTTTTTAAATATCTTTTATTTTTATTTTATGTGTTTGAGTGTATTGCCTGCATGTGTGTAAGTGCACCTGGGTCATGCAATGCCCATGGAAGTCAGGAAAGGGTGTCGGATCCCCTGGAACTGAAGCTATGGACAGTTGTTAGCTGCCATGTGGGTGCTGGAAATATAACCTGGATCCTCTCCAAGAACACCCAGTGCTCTTAAACCACTGAGCCATCTCTCCAGCCCCCACCCTGAACATATTTTTCTGAGTGCCAGGATTAAAGGCATGCATCACTATGCCCAGCTTCATGACGTATTTTAATTTTTTAAATTTATTTTTTATGTGTATGAATGTAATGTCTGCATGTAGGTCTGTGCACCCGTGTCGTGCAATGCCTTGGAGGCCAGAAGAGGGTGTCAGATTCCCCTGGAACTGGAGTTAAAGACAGCTCTCAGCTGCCATGTGGGTGCTGGGGATCGAACCCGGGTCCTCTGCAAGAGCAGTCAGCGCTCTTAACTGCTAGGCCATCTCTCCAGCCCCCATGAACATATTTTTTAAATGATTTTTTTCAACATGCCTTTGAAGGGCAATTCTTTTTTAATTTTATTTATTTTTGTATATGAATGTACTGTCTGCATGTAGGTTTGTGCACCCGTGTCGTGCAATGCCATGGAGGCCAGAAGAGGGTGTCAGATCCCCCTGGAGCTGGAGTTAAAGATGGCTTTCAGCCGCCATGTGAGTGCTGGGGATCGAACCTGGGTCCTCTGCAAGAGCAGTTGGTGCTCTTAACCGCTAGGCCATATCTCCAGCCCCGGCAATTTTTTTTTAAATTTTAATATATATTTTGTACAAGATTATCAAATCTAGACCTATGTCCCCCACCCTATCCCCCCACCCCACCAGAGCTCATGTGTTCTGCCAAACATGCTTTTCATCTCTTTCTCAATATTCTCCATGGGGAAGTTGACTGTTTTGAGCAGAAGTTCACTGTTTCAGTCAGTTCTTTGATGCAGTCCCTTTCTGTTTGTTGCTTGTTTCCAATATGCATCGCTCCTAAACTGTTGGACAAAGCTCAAGGGGCCATGCACAAAGAAATTCTTACAACTAGGAATTTGCAACTAGCATCCACAGATGCGGGATACCATTTGTTGTTTGTTTTTTGGGACTGTATTACTTCACTCAGACGATGTCTTCTCGCCCAGCCATTTTCCCTGCAAAGTTCATGATGTCCATCTTTCTTTACTGCCGCATCGAACTCCATTTTGTAGATTTGTTTTTGTACAAATTTTCTCATCCACTCGTCAGTTGAGGGGCATTTGGGTTGGTTCCAGGCTACCTTGCTATTGTGAAGAGAGGTGAAATAAATCTAAGCATGACCTTTGCAGGTTATTATGTGTGTGGGGTGAGTCTTGGAGGGTACATGCCTAGAGAAGTGTTATTGGCTGGGTCGGGTAGTGGCAAGTTCATTCCCAAGTCTTCCAAGGGTTTCCCCACTGCTTCCATATGGGCTGTATGAGTTTACATTCCCACCAGCAGTGGATGAGTGTTCCCCTTTCCCCACAACCTCTCCAGCACTTGGTATCATTTGTTTTCTTGATCCTAGCCAGTCTTATTGGAGTAAGATGATATCTTAAAGTGGTTTTGATTTGCATTTCCTTAATGATTAGTGATGTTGAACACTTCTTAAAGTGTTTCTCAGCCATCTCTAATTCCTCACTTGTGAAGTCTCTGTTCAGCTCTTTGCTCCATCTATTGAGTGGGTCATTTGTTTTCTTTCTTCTTTGTTTTTTGAGTAGTTTATATACCCCGGCAATTCTTATACATAAAAATAGTCAACTTCATTTTTTTTCTGGTCTTAAATATCATCTTAGTTTGAAAAAAAGGGATCAAAGAGCCATAATTAGAAGACTCTCAATAATGAAGTTCAATAAATTATTTTAATCATTTCTTCTTCAGAATTTATTAAGAACCTGTCACTTATGCGGTATCAATATGATAAACCTATCCCATTCGAATATATTTTTTGTGTATTCAAATTGCAATTTTGCCCTTAAATTATTTTCATATTTCTGTGGACTACAGAGAGGACAGTATATGGTTATAACTGCCTAAGAGGTCATAAAACTCAGGAATATTGATTCAGTGACTTGTCTATGTCCTCACTATCAATGACAAAATCTAGACCCTGCACCCTACCTTTGTAGTGCATATGGCTTCAGGGTATAAAGGAGTCTTTTGACAACCCCAAGTAAGTTCTCTCTTCTGTTTACCTATCTATTACTTCAAGGCTCAGCTTGCATCTTACCTCCCCAATGTCTCATGGCAAGCAGTAACTTAGCTTTTTTCATTCACTAAATATCATATATTTCACATATTCATTCTGTGTGTGGACAAAGATAGCAAACTTTATACTTTCCTGTGGAAGTGCTTAAGTGAACAATGTTTTCTATGAAAAAAAACTGTTCCAACTTCTCTTTTTCAGAAACAAATATCTTTAACATCACTAAGCATAGTGATTCATTTTTATATTTTATTGCTTCAAACTATGGGAAATCTTTGGTAAAAATAAACACAATAAAATTTTCACAATAACTTTACACAAAGTATTGCACAACAATATTCAATACATGTGAAATAATACAGGAATGTTCAGAATCCTCAGTGAGGAAATTAACTGTACAATATTCATAGTTCATTTTAAAAACAAAACTTTTTCATAAATATTTCCTAGGTTCTTATCACATATTAACATTTGTATTTCAATCAGCACATGAGCTTTAAAGTATATTATTTAAATAAAAAAGGATAAACATAAGTTTGTTTTTCTGTTGCCTACCACAGCATCAAGTCCTCCTCCATCCAATTCTGTTTATTTCACATAAAACTGGAGGGGAAGCAATGAAAGTAAAGATTGAATGGTTCTCAGTCAGGCCCTCTTTGGAAAAGAGGAAAATATTTCATGTCTATTGTCACACAGACATTTCTCTGGTGGTTGATTTGTGTAGTCTCAGACTTGACCAGCTTTGAACTGATCTAAATGAGTTCTCAGTTCAGGACACAGTTCAATCAACAGCAGCTCCATCAGCACCTGCACCAAGAAGGAAAAGAAAGAAGGACCTGTTTGAGGGTTTATTCAAAATAGCTATGTCTGAGAGAAAAATCCAATTATAGTTCTGAAACTGTTTTATGTAAACAAATAACTCTCAAAAAGAACAATACTACCTGATCCTGATTTGTTTCATGGTCTATTAGACATACACAATTGTCAATGATGTTTAATACTAGCAATTCTATTTTGAGACAAGGTCTCATGAGACAACACTGGCCTCTACCTTGTGAGTACTAGGGTTATAGGTGTACTCCACCATACCTGGCTAACATTGGCAATTCCAATCAGAACAATGAATGGGAAACAGTTTATTGTGCTAAAATAATAAAACTATGCAATCATGCAGAGATGCTGAATGAGAAGTCAACAGAGACAACTAGTGTATTAGTCTGTGACTGCCATGCCCACTTTTATTCTTTTTAACCAAATGAATGGATAGACAAAAATAAAGCAGAAAAAATTGGTTCAGAATTGTAAGTAATAAAAGTAATAGAATATAAAGGATAAAAGTCACCCTAATATGTAAACAGAAATATAAAATCCAAGAAAGAGTTAGTCCTCTGGAAGGTTTCCATTTACTCACATATAATAGATGCTTATTGGCTCTTGTTTCTTGAAGAGCCTTGAATATTTTTATTATACCATGGCGAGCATTTTGCTGTCCAACAAGGCTCTGAAGTGTATCTGAAAAAAGAAAATTTTCCATTTGTTTCACTACATGCTGAGGCTTTCAGGGCCTCAGACATACCAAGTGCATTAGTTACTTTTTTCTGTTGCTGTGATAAATAACCTGACAAAAGCAACACAGGGAGAAAGGGCATATTGTGGCTGACAGTTCAAGGTACAGTCCCAACATGGCAGCAGAACTTGAGGAAGCTGGTCACATCCCATCCACAGTCAGTAAGCACACAGCTCACTTTTCTTAATTCAGTTCAGGACTTCAGCCCAGGTAAGGACTGCCTAGAGTTAAGGTGGGCCTCGTCAACTCAATGATCTAACCTACATAATCCCTCACAGGCATGCCCAGGGACTTTGTCTTTTGGGTGATTTTAGATCACATTATTACCCATCACACTAGACAAGTGTTCTAACACTGGGCTATTTTCTCTTTTTATTTTTATTTTTTTTGTCTTTTCAAGACGGCCTCCCTGTAGCCCCAGCTGTCCTGGAACTCACTCTGTAGACCAGGGTGGCCTTGAACTCACAAAGATCCGCCTGCCTCTGCCTCCCAAGTGCTAGGATTAAAGGTGTATGCCACCACGCCTGGCACACTGGGCTATTTTCTAAGACCTGGAAAAATTGTCATGGTCATTAGTTCACATTATATAACACATCATAAATAAAATACTGAGGCACAGTGAACATTAGTCAGTTCTTTATTTTGTTGTTTTTTGGTCTTTTTATTTTTGAGACAGGGTCTCCCTGTACCCCCAGCTGGCCTGGAACTAGCTATGTAGACCAGGCTGGCCTTGAATTCACAGCCATCTGCCTCTGAGTACTGGGATTAAAGGTGTATGCCACCATGCCTAGCTAAAATCAATGTATTTTTAACATATTTCAAAAATTTCACAGTATACATTAGCCTGATAACTAAACAACACAAAAATTATTAACTATAAAGCATTTCTGTAGTTAAAAGTTCACATTATCATATAACTTCTCAGTAAATGATAAAAAATAGCTAAAAAGCATGGTATTTTGCCAAGCGTGGTGGCGTACGCCTTTAATCCTAGTCCTTGGGAGGCAGAGGCAGGTGGATCTTTGTGAGTTCAAGGCCAGCCTGGTCTACAGAGTGAGTTCCAGGACGGCTGGGGCTACAGGGAAACCCTATCTCGAAAAGACCAAAAAAAAAAAAAAGTATGGTATTTTAATTCTAGTGTTTCTTGAGACGCACAGATGACAGCAATCTTAGGAGGGTTAACATTCTCTTTTCACTACTATAGTTCAGGCTAAGGCCTTACCTGGAATGTTTTCAAGTAGCTTTTGCTGTGCTCTCTGTTTTGTTTCCCGACTTTGTGCTTCACTTCTGATTCTACTTGGGGGTGCCAATTTCCCATTTGGCCAAAAAGCATCCCGGAAAACATTGATGTAGTAAACCAACATTTGCTCACTGAAAATCCAGCTCACTGTGTCCCGGATTTGTCTTTTAAGAGAAAGAGAGAGAGAGAGAGAGAGAGAGAGAGAGAGAGAGAGAGAGAGAGAGAGAGAGAGAGAGAATGAATGAATGAATATGTGTATATATATATATTTTTTTCAACCCGAGGAATGAGTTGGTCATCCATTATTGCCAAAGTGAACAATAACTTTTTTATTTAAGGCTTAAAAATCTAATTCTTACCTTATTCATAAAGCATTTAGATGAGGCTATATCTTAACCTACCCTTTTGATGATTGCTATCTGAGAATGGAATGTGTGTTATGTGTCTGTGTGTATATAGTCTACTTGTTTCTTGCCAAGAGAACTGGTTAATAGAATTATATAGAAGGATTGCATAACTAAATAAAAGATGCAAGTATTACTGTGCAAGTAATATCTCTAACCCAACCCAGTGTGCATTGTCATGATCATTTGGGGTTGGCTAGGTAGCATTGCTTCTTTGAAAGGGGAGGTTCTTTCTTCTTGGTCCTGAGCATATGAGATGCTTCCACTGGGAAGACACCTTCAAGTATATGTATATATATATACATATATAATGCACGCGCACGCACACACACACACATTCCATTCTCAGATAGCAATCATCAAAGGGTAGGTTAAGATACAGCCTCATCTAAATGCTTAATGAATAAGGTAAGAATTGGATTTTTAAGCCTTGGATAAGAAAGTTATTGTTCACTTTGGCAATAATGGATGACCAACTCATTCCTCGGGTTGAAATTTTTCACTGTTACCTACTTCTCCAAATATTTGCCTTCTAATCTATACAGACAAAAACTGAGGCTGATTTTTCCAAAGATTACAACTCCCCTCATACATTATTTCTACATGAAGCTTATAAATTGAAGCATAAGCCACTTTCCAAGACTGATAAAGTAGTCTGGGGAAACCTCCCTGAGGCCCTGAGGTCCTGAAGGAGAGCCATATTGTTCACTGGTTGTCTCTCAGAGTGACTATGGCAGATAATGCTGGGAAAATGCTCTTCCCAGTGGAAGCACCTCATATGCTCAGGGCCAAGAAGAAAGAACCTCCTCTTTCAAAGAAGCAATGCTACCTAGCCAACCCCAAATGATCATGACAGTGCACACTGGGTTGGGTAGAGATATTACTTGCACAGTTATACATCTTTTATTTAGTTACACAATCCTTCTATGTAATCCTATTAACCAGTTCTCTTGGCAAGAAACAAGTAGACACAGTTTAAAGAGTCCAAGAAGAGCTGTTAGACTGAAAAGGTGAAAGAATCATCTTAGATTACTAGTGCTAGAAATGCCTGAAATTTCACACTTGATTCATGACTACAACAAACAATAATAATCAAAAGACTCTTTAAGTAGCTGACTTCTCAACCAGATTTTTAAAAGAATATATAAAGGTTTTAGAAACAGTCTCCAAAATGTTTCAAGCCTAGTACTTTGTACACACTGATCAATCCTGCTGATGTTTAAACTCTTCTGAGTGAAACTGTGATGTTAACTCTGTGACTGAAAATCTCCTAAAATATCTCCTCAAAAGGCTAAAAGCTGCAATTCAAATTTAGACCAAAGAAAATAATTGTATTAATTTAATGGGACTTCTGCCTTCAAACAATAGCTATCAACCTGCCTTCCTAGGGCAGATCTCTATATTAGCAACATCATGCTTTGCTTTCTGTAGTCTTGCTTTGGGTTACCCACTACCACTCCAGAAAGAAAGGAAGAAAACTTCAATTTATGACTTAAAACGAGGCAGTTCTTATTAAGGATCAGCATCTATGTATTTTCTTTTAGTCAAAAGCTTTTGAAGCAAGTCCTGAGATTGTGGTTACTCTAAGACAAGGGGCCTATACCAGACTGCTGCTTAATTTTATGATGTGTCATCGCCTGCTAAAGACAAAAATAGCAAAGTACCAGGTGCTCCATAATTCCCTACCTGATATAACAGTCTGAAAACTTTCTATGAGAAGCTTCTCGATTTCCAGGAAAATAACTACCCAATGGATTTATTACTCAAAAAACTGCTCATTTTATAAACAAGAGCCAACATCATAAAGAGGAACATGGAAAGTAAACATTATTTGCTGCATCTGACAAGGAAAATAAGTTAGCAAGCTTCAAGTACTTAGGAAAAGAAGGCATTTGAAAACTTCTTCATCTATGGCTAGTCAGTACTAATAAGGTTTTCCCAAGAAAGAAACACTGAACAAACCCTTTCTCTGATCAAAACAAAGACCTAGGACACTAAATCAACTATGCCTACTTCTGATGGACAACCAGAACTATGCTTGTTTGTTTTGGGGGCTTTTTGAGACAGGGTTTCCCTGTAGACCAGGCTGGCTTTGAACTCCGAGTTCTGCCTGCCTCTGCCTCCCGAGTGCTAGGATTAAAGGCATGCACCACCACACCTGGCAGAACTATCTTTTTTTAATCTCAGAAATAAAACAAGTAATTTTTTATGAACTCAAGGAAAATGCATTCTATTTATGAATTAATACAAAATAAGTTTTCTCTACAATATATCCTACACAACCTTATATGCTTTACATAACAAAACTATCTTATTGGTGAAATTTTCAGCAATGTTTGGCAGTAAATCCTTTTACTTGGAAAAACTTGATAGCTTCATCTTAAAACTTAATTTTTAAAAAGTGATTTTAAAAAATTTTCTAAACATCTACTCACATTTCTATTCTGTAGAAAAGTCATAATGCATATCACTTGAAAGTCTTTGTTTTGGATATAGTTACTATTTAGAAGAATTTGGCAAAAGCAGTTGTGAATTCTAGGCACAGAAATGACAGGAAACAGGGCTGAGTAAACAGGCACAGGCCAGGAGGCCAGGCTAGCTCTGCTGAACAGTATACTGGAGAACTCGGCCAAGCCATCTCATCTCTGGTTCTTTCCTTAGCAATGAAATGAGAAAACAGCCAGAATTGACTAGAGACCAAGACAACAGCTCCAGAAAAAGTAGACTGTTTTGCTTCTCATCCACCTGTGCCCCTTTTCTAAGCCTAGTGAACAATCTGCGGAAGAGGGGGCGCGGTAGAATGTAAGGGCTGCGATTGGGGTGAATGGTGAAACTACAATATAGACTGGACACTCATTTGATCAACTTGATTGAACATACAAGCCCCCCCTGCTGGATGGTGGGACCCATGAGCTGTGTGGGTTTGTGCACAACTGCTCGCAAATTGGTTTTACATGAAGGATGCTTGTACTCACAAATTATCACTTATTGTTAAAAAAAAATGAAAACAAAACAAAACAAAACAAAAAAAACCAGAAAGATGCAGAAAAGTTACGGCAGAATGCATGATCTGGGATGGGTAAGGGTGGTGTGGGAGGAAGGGAAGGGGATATATGCCTGAACTGAATTGGAAAATGATGTATGAAATACACAAAGCATCAATAAAAATAAAAATTTAAAAATGAATTATTTTTAAAGATGTATGAATATTCAGATTTCTCAAATACTATTTCTGTATCAATTGAGATGATAATCCATTATATTCACATTCTTTGTTATATTGATTTTTTAGTATTAAATCATTTGTTTCTAAAATATATATTAATTATCTACTTGGATATTATTTTTGTTTCCTGCTTTAATACATAGCTAAATTTCACTATTATTTTGTTAAAGACTTCTTTACAACTCTATAAGAACTATGGATCTAAGTTTTTTCTTTGGTATTTTAGGCTTGATTTTGGTATTGTTTTGTGAATACAATGCATTTAGAAATGTATTTTTCTTTTTATGTTTCAGAAATGTTTGTAAGAATTTCCCTGATTTTCTTTNAAAAAAAAAAAAAAAGAAATGAGTGAGACTAACCTCTGAGATCTGCTTGAGGACTGAACCACCTAAATCATTTGATGTGAATGCTAAGATTCTATGCTCTTGAAGCTAGGAAAAACTCAACAAATTCTTAAGAGAGTAGTATTAATTGACTATAACTTCTTAGTAACAGACCCCAGAGCTTTCATTAATGAAAAGCCAAAATGTGGAAAACTTTTTTTTTTTTTTGTCTTTTCAAGACAGGGTCTCTCTGTAGCCTCAGCTGTCCTGGAACTCACTCTGGTCACTCTGTAGACCAGGCTGGCCTTGAACTCACAAAGATCCGCCTGCCTCTGTCTCCTGAGTGCTAGGATTAAAGGCGTGCACCACCACACCAGCAGAAAACTTTTTATGAACAACACTAGAATGAACTGTGGGAAATTATATGTATAAATACTTTTATATAAATGGCTACTGTAGCTGGGCATGATGGTGTACACCTTTAATCCCAGCACTCAGGAGGCAGAGGCAGGTGGATCTCTGTGAATTCAAGAGCAGCCTGGTCTCAGAGTGAGTTCCAGGCCAGCTGGGGCTACAGGGAGACCTTGTCTCAAAAAAAGAGCAAAATATATAGTTTAGAATCTACGAAGGGCTTATAGTAATAATATTTGATAGACACAACCCTCCACCATGACTATATAGATAGTAACAAGAAGAATTAGCATTTTAATGCTACTTAAATTCGTATTTCCCTCCAAGGAAGTATTTGTCATCTGGTAAAAAGCCTACTTTCACTATGGCTAAGATTTAGCCTGGGTATCCTCATATGTCAGAATAACAGAATACCCAAGGTACTCCACTAGTTATGATCAAAAGGGAATTTTCAGGCATAACCTTCCTATCCCCCAACCCCAAATCAGCCAAAAAACTGGAGCTAGCTCAAGTTTTTGTCACCTAATTCACCATGTATACTGCAAAGGAAATTCAGAAATCTGCTTTTTTATCCAATCTCAGAATCATATCAGAAACAAAATATAAGAGAAAGATACTTTCGGTTAAATCCGTCAACTATTGCACCATAAGGTAATCTAACTAATCTAAGAGTAACTAAGAGTAACACATGAATTCAAACATTAATTCTATATAACTCACTTGTTGATGGTTCTTCCAAAAGTGACCTGAACGAGAGCAATTAATGTTCTTCTCACCCATTTAAACACTAAAATATAAATCAGAAGAAAACTTTATCACAGGATATTATAAACATCACAATTTCACAGCCAACATAGCATACAATCTTAGCATTTAAGTTAACCTGAGTCCAAGCATCAAAGGTTATATTCCTGGAGACTTTAGTCTAAATTAACAAACTCTTGCTCAGGAAAACTCCTAAGCTTTTATTTTTCACTAAGCAATTGGTGAGATGCCTTCAGAAAAGCTGAGCTATGAAGTAGAAAGAATACTTTGCTTCCTAAGTACCCAAGCATCTGATAACATGCCTAATCCCCACCAGCAGACACTGTAAATTTCTGTTTAAGATTTCTATTTGATTTACTGCATCTAATTTTCTAAGATAGAGTTCTGATGAGAACTATCTATACCCAATATTGACAAATACCAGTGAAGTGATAGGTCTAATTTGTTGCCTCTTGAATACTAGCCTGTTCCAACATTATACTTTCATACTATATCCCAAACAAAGATTTTCAAGTGATAACGTGATATGCATTATGACTTTCTACAGATTAGAAATGTAAGTAGACATTTAGAAATTTTTTAAAAATCACCTTTTAAAAATTAAGTTTTAAGATGAAGCTAAAGTTTTTTGAAGTAAAAGAATTTACTGCCAAACATTGGTGGAAAATTCACCAGTAAAATATATGTGCATGCGTGCGTACATGCCTGAGTGCGTGCATGTGTGTGTGCTTGTGTGTGTGTGTGTGTGTGTGTGTGTGTGTGTGTGTGTTCGGGGCAAGAAAAGAGAATTGAAGAGACAGAATCCTAAATGGAATGTTACTTCCAGTCTCCTACGCCATCTCCTGAAGCAACTCGGAGCACATTTCATCTTGTCTGGCCCTCAGACTCCTCATCTGGAAAAGGATGAGATTAAACTGGGCTTGTCTCCCCTTCCTGTGAGGGTGTTTTCTGTATATGCAGGGTTCTGCCCATCTCAAATCTGATGGATTGTTTAGGTGTAGAATATGACTGCAGACCAAAGAAGGGAAAAACTAAAGATATTTTCTGTCCATAAATTAGTCCAAACATTAACCAACTTTTTTCACTTATATTTTTGTCTCCAGTCGTTAACATGTTTGGCTACTGAAACAGGAAGAAGTGAGAAACTCAGACTTGGCTATAATTGAGCTAAAGTTTAGGCCACCTGCACCCAGAGAGAAAAGTTTAAAGGAGTAAATTCAGAAAACCTTTTCCTAAGGCAACCACATAAAAGCAACAACAGACACAGACTTGGTACTAGACTAAAACAGTCTAAAGGCATTCCTAATTATTGAATGAATCTCAATGTGTAGCTAAAGCAGTATTAATCTAAATAAAAGCCAAGCTTTGGACTCTTAACCCTGCCTCAGAAATGTCTGGAACTTCTTGACAGACTTTTCTGGAATGCTAAGTATGCAGGCACAGGCGTGTTTATTTTAGACTGGCATTTAGGTGGGAATGAGCATTTTTGTTCGTGATAATCTACTTGACCTTTCTAGAGCAGGAAAGAAGTAGCTCATTCATTGCCAGAGAGTCTGAGGACAGATGCAACTCTAGGAAGAATGCTTGATATTTTTCTAAAAATGCTGTGTTACTAGGTTCATCTGTATACTGAAGAACAGGAACCATAGCATTTGCTACAAATTCTCTCCCATTGCTGATATCCCCTTACTATACTACTTTTCCTATCCTTCCCCAGTTCATAAGCCCCTATCCCATCAAAATGGCTCATGACTCCTTTCAAAGTCTTGTCTGTTCAAAGCATAGAGGCAGCTGCAGCAACTTGAAGATTTTGCTGATAGTAAATATATCACATCTCATTATAAGGGCTGTTCTATTTATTCCTCTCAGAAATGTCACTAGCAAAACCAAACAGCTTCTGAGCAGGCATTCGATAGAGGATGAGCAGGCCACAATGCTAGCATTTAGAGCTGCCTCCCAAGTGCTAGGACTAAAGGCGTATTTATTTATTTGTATGAATGTACTATCTTCATGCAGGTTTGTGCACCTGTGTCATGCAATGCCGAGGTCAGAAGAGAGCATCAGATTCCCCTGGAACTGGAGCTAAAGACGGTTCTCAGCCGCCATGTGGGTGCTGAGGATCGAACCCGGGTCCTCTGCAAGAGCAGTCGGTGCTCTTAACCGCTGACTTATCTCTCTAGCCCCTGAATGATATTCTATCATAAGGATATATCTTAAATAATTTAGCCTCCATTTCTAAAGTTTACTTTAGTTCTAACTTTAGTTATATATGTCTTAGACATAAATATCTGCTTTTAGTATAGAATTTGATGATGGCTAATATTATATACATTTGTGTGTGTGTGTGTGTGTGTGTGTGTGTGTGTGTCTTTTTGAGACAGGGACTACTTGTAGCCCCAGCTGGCCTAGAACTCACTCTGTAGACCAAGCTGGCCTTGAACTCACAGAGATCACCTGTCTCTGCCACCCAAGTACCGGGGTTAAAGGTGTGCACCACCACGCCTGGCCAGATTATATACTTTCTTAACTTTGGCTCAGAAGAAAAGGTCCAAATATCAAAGACAATTATGGCATTTAACATCTTCTAGCCTATTTATTTATCAGTGCATTTCACTGATGACCTGCTATGGGTCAAACATTGTTGAAAATTAAATGATGCATAAGACATGTTTAATTTTATAATGGAATTTTTTATCTGTTAGTAATATTTTTTTTTGAGACAGGGTCTCCCTATAGCCTCAGCTGGGGTGGAACTCACTCTATAGACCAGACTGGCCTTGAATTGACAGAGATCTGCCTGCCTCTGCCTCTGCCTCCTGAGTGCTAGGACTAAAGGCATACACCACCATGCCTGGCTTAAAGATGGTTCTTAGCCGACATGTGGGTGCTGGGAATCAAATCCAGGTCCTCTACAAGAGCAGCTGGTGCTCTTAACTGCTGAGCCATCTCTCCAGCCCCAACTGTTAGTAATTTTTATCTGCTAATAAGGTCAAGTGACATGATAAAGGACAAAGAGATTGGCAAGGATGCAGTCACTTCTTACACAGGACCATTTAAACCTGCAAGACACTTACTTCCTCGAAGTTCAAAAATCTCTCCAATCAACATGAAACATGGTTCAGCCAAGGCATCTTTCTTCCCATCTACATCATCACCATAATCTGATAGGTCACTGTCTTCCTCTATCTCTTCCTGGGGGGGTACAGCAAAATCACAGGGAGCAGGTCACTTACTCAAGAAAATGATCAGAATGAAGTACAGTTATATGCCTCTTCAAGTACAAACTCCAAGCTATTGTTCATATTTAATCTTTGCTATCCCTCAACTTTTATAAAGAAATCTATACATTTTCAACATGGAGGAAAAATGTTTTAATAAGTAAGGAATTAGTAATATAGTTTTCTAAAAATTATAAAATAGTTTTTGTAAGGGGCTGGAGATATGGATTAATGGTCAAGAGCACTGGCTGCTCTTGTAGAGGACAGGGTTAGATTCCCAGCACCCACATGGTGGCTAACAATCATCTGTAACTCCAGTTCCAAGGAATCTGACACCTTCTGACCTCCACAGGCATTGAGCGCACTTACACACATGTAGACAATATACTCATTCACATAAAAGTAAAAAGTTTTTGCATTTTAGAAGACTTAATTTTTATTTCACTGATATTAAAATATGTGCATTTTAAAGCAATTGAGATATTTTTAAAGTTTTCTTCAAGCTCTGTACTTCTGCTAGTCTCATTTTCTGATCGATACATGTCAGCATATTTCAATTCAAAACTTATTGTGTGCCAGCTGCCAGGTAGTGCACATGTATGCAATGTGGTCCAGACTCTTAGTGGTTGACAGTGGTCTGGGAAAATCGTCACATATAGGAGTGGGAGTTTTTACAAGGCAGGATGAATATCAGGCAGTGGAAGGACAGGTGAAGACACTGATTCTAATATCTGCATAGAAGTGGAAGATGAGGTTATGAGACTAATCAATGCACTAATGATAAGCATTGGGTGACATCGGGTGAGCAGGGTCAAGGACAGAATTCTTAGAAGCAGAAGGAGTTCCCTAAAAATTCACAGTTTGATATGGGTTCAGGAATATCACATGTTTCAAAAGCCTGAGGAAGGCAAGCACTGAGAAACAACCATGACACTCACCTTCAGAGAACAATTTCAAAGTGACTGAGTCATTTGTGTATCCAAAGGGATTCAGTCAGAAAACAAGGTAATGGGAAAATCTAGCTAAGTCTAAAGAAACAGAGAAGAGGTGGCAGGGAGCTTGGGAGGTAGATGGTTCACATACAGATTGAATAGAGATGTGAGAATGCTTTATGTGGTGCAGATTTCTCTTCCCAGCTCAGAATGCAATGAAGCAGCACACTTTTTCAAGGTCTGTTCCTCTGCACAAACTCAGTAAACCAATCCTGATGAGAAGCGTACTGTTTAGCATTAGACCACAGAGAAGCCAAAAGTGGAGGCTGGTCTGTAATTTGCTAGATAGCCAAACATGGGGCCTTGGTGGTCTAGACAGTCAAGCCTGAGGTTCAGAATATGAGACTGAAAACGTGTTTGGTGTCTTCCAGTGATTCATTTTCTCATTCATACCTATTACTACCAGCTTCTTCTTGCTTTAGCAGTCTGTGGTTCACTATTTTCCCAAGAATGAAGCTTCAGGCCTTTCCCCTGCCATGAAGCTCCTTATCTTCCATTAGAGCACTACAGAAACCTGCCAGTCTAGTCCAATGACCTGCTGACTATCTCATAGACATATCCCCCTCTCCAACCTGCAGGTGCAGCTCAGCTCCTCCTCCAATTGCCTTCGCTCTGCTCCCCATCACCAGGGACTGACTAACAGCACTTCCAGACCATAGTCCACTTACCTGCCTTGCCATTCATCCTTTTATTTCTGTATTCTAACTTCTCCAAGTGACTGACAAGGGGAGAAGCAGCACCCCAAAATGTGAAAGTGAGAATTGAAAATGGATGTATTTGTCTTTCCCATTAACACCATACCTTTTCAATAAACATCTGTCATTCATTCCAAACAGCCTTCAAAAAGCTCCATATTTAAACAGTCTATAAAAGTGGGACAACCTTGGACTGCTTACCTCCTGATGGGAGAAGAAATCCCGAGGAAGTTTTTCAAAAAATGAGGATAATGAAAAGGATTTTTTCCCCTGCACATCAATAACCTTGAGGTAGTCAGGAGAAGGGCTCAAAAAGGCATAAAGTGCTTCACTCTGACACAGTCTTTCATCTGAAAGTAGATTCTGTGGAAGAAAAAGATTAATTACACCTAAGGAAACTATCTGTGCTGTGAGAGCTACTACAAGCAAGGCAAACCAATTGTGTCATGGATCTACTTTCGCCATAATTCTGAACTTAACTGCCTTTTCAGAGGCTTGGAGAGATGGCTCAGCAGTTAGCAGCACTAGATACTCTTGCAGAACATGTAGGTTGGATTCCCAGCACCAACATCACAGCTAACAGCTACCTGTAACTCCAGTTCCAGGGGGATCCAAAGCTCTCTTTTGACCTCCACAGGTATTATACCATATGGGTGCACTTATATACATGCAGGCAGTAAAACAAAATACACATAAAACAAAAGTAATTTTAAAAAACTGCCTTTCCTCCAAGAAATAAAACTATACAGGCTTATCAGTAAGCCTAACTTAAAATCAGGTGATGGTGTACCAATCTTATGAGAGATACTGTGTAGACTACAGAACTCACTCTACTTTGTACTCCTGATGCCATAAAAATTCTTATTTTGCTTACAAGTTGAAGATCTCTAGACTACTCCTTTTGAAAGGTAATTTTTACACATTTTTCTCTGAACAACTTAAACTTTTTGCAAAGTACACATGGCTACTGCAAAAGACAGTTGTGGCTACATTCAGACAAGGTGGCCCTGCCTACCGGGTGACAGCTTCATCTATCTCTTTCCAAGAAGTGACTGTTTATACACAATTATATAACTATTCAGACTGGTCTTTGGTCTTTAAACAGCACATTTCCCAGTGCTCTGAACATACTTATCTGGTCTAGGGGAAAGGGAGAAGAATGGAAGTCAAGTTCGCTTATATGTGAGCAAATGTGATGACAAAAACATTTGGTATCTTTTGTCATAAAACAAAGGGTTTAGCAGTGAAAAAACCCAATGGGCACTACTACCAAATGGTGAATAAGATAAACTGCAGTTCAATATGATAAGCAGTAGTTACCTTTGGGGAGGGTACAAGCTGAGAGTGGCTTGTGAAAACAAAAATCAAACCTGCGCGTTCTTAGAATTACAGCACTTACTGCCCCCGAATGACTAACTTTCCCTCCTACATCAACAACTTTCCATTTGCTTACCTGTAAAAATTTATTTAATTGATTCTTTGATTTTTCCAGAAACTTGTGATCTATAGATTTGAAAGGCAGTTTGCTAAGAGAAGGCAACTGGACTTTTTTTAAAGAAGGGACACACTGTGAGGGGAAAAAAAAATGTTAATATTTTGAAACTCTAGTTTAATCTTAAGATTTATAATTATAATAAACCAAACAGCATTCACTTATATCTATTCCTCTGGACCCTGAAAAATCTTTTCCTTTCTTATTTTTCAAGATGGTCTTGAATTTTTCATTTTCCTGCTTTAGCCACCCAATGCTGAGTTGGTATGTACCACCACACCCAAGTAGAACACACCCATTGTAATTAGGCTCAAAGAACTTGAAGGAATAGGATGCTGCATGGAAAGCTTATTCTCAGACCTTCAAATACCCAGAAGCTGGCTCACAGTATGGACTTGCATTAACACACTCCGTAGCATACATAATATGCATTGCTGGGAGACCCTGCCATAGCAGCTTTTCTACTAGAAGATGCATTTGTAGCATCTTTGAAAAGTTATTATGGTACAAAAAATGAATAGAAAACTTAACTTGTAGCTCTGCTTTTCAATGGCAAACTGTAGAATACAAATCTGTTAATAATAAATAACAAGAGATTTTTTAAAATTTTTATTTACTTATTTTCATATGTGTATGAATGTACTGTCTGCATGGAGGTTTGTGCACCCTTGTCGTGCAATGCCATGGAGGTCAGAAGAGGGTGTCGGAATCCCCTGGAACTGGAGTTAAAGACGGTTCTCAGCTGCCATGTGGGTGCTGGGGATCGAACCCGGGTCCTCTGCAAGAGCAGTCAGTGCTCTTAACCACTAGGCCATCTCTCCAGCCCCATAACAAGAGATTTTTTTGTGTGTGAAGTCCTACATTCTATCAGACACTGTGCTGGAAATATGGCATGTGTTATATCATCTTTACAACAGCTCTCTGAATTTTTAAGAGAAATTAATCAGTCCATGAGATTTGCAAGGGAAGATTAAAAATTTACTAAGGCCCAAAAGGTACTTCCTTTGTACACAGATGTCAGAAGTAAGTTTCTCACAGTAGGAAACTCACCATAGGAAATGACAAGGGAAAGAGACGTCTCAGCAATCAGTCCAGATGAGGAGCCAGGACAGTGAGTCAAAAGGCCATGTGTGGATCTTACGAGTTGATTCTAATAATGCTTCAGCACAATTATGTATTTTCTAAAGAATATTTATTTTTCAAGTACATCTTACTTCAAAATTATCCCAAATTCCTTTTCCTTTTTTTTTATTTTTTTAAATTTTATTTATTTCTGTATGTGTATGAATGTACTGTCTGCATGCAAGTTTGTGCACCCGTGTTGTGCAATGCCGCGGAGGTCAGAAGAGGGTGTTGGATTCCCCTGGAACTGGAGTTCTCCAGTTTGGAGAACTCCAGTTCTCCAAAAATTGGAGTTTCAGACAGTTCTCGGCCACCATGTGGGTACTGGGGATCGAACCCAGGTCCTCTGTAAGAGCGGTCGGTGCTCCTAACCGCTAGGCCATCTCTCCAGCCCCCCTTTTAGTTTTTATTAACAACCTAGGCTGATACTTGACTTTAGTTTTACATGGCTTGTCACATGAAAAAGAGTATATTTTTCCATAGTGCCATTTTACCTAATAGCTCTTGAGAATTTCTTACATCAAGATAAAAGTTTTGTTTCCCATACTTGTGGAGTGACCACAGTTGATCTGAGAAATGCTACAGCACATATGACATTCAGTCTCAGCTACCATTCTTTTAAAACCAATTGAAGTATTCAGAAAATAAGGGGTTAAAAGGGCTTAAAATCATCCTAGAAGACAAAGTTAAAAGAAATAAGACATTTTATTTATACAAAAGAATTCTGAGAAGTAACTAGGGCTTTGCCAGTATCAGCTTATTCCCAAGCAAGAGAAAAAATGGCCACAAATTAAAATAGAAGTAATAAAGAGGTCTTCACTGCTGGAGAAAAGGTTATCCCCTTCAGTAGAAGGTGGGAATTACCTCTAGTGGGACAGGGGGAAGTCGAAGCTCTAGAATCGGTTTCTCCCAGCTATCAAAGAATTGACATAGATTAGTGGCTTTCAAACATTTCTGACTAAAGCCCATAACAGAGGCAATCTCTTATAAACACAGCCATGCAGCTTTGTTAAGCGTGCTTGCTTTCCTTAATTACTCAGAAAAGTGTGAGTCTTCTTTTTTTTCTGCTTTCTCTTTCTGTTCTAAGCATGTTTACCCTAACACTTACTCTCTCTACAGTTCCCACCAAGTCGCTGCCTAGCGCCATTCGGCAGTTTAATTTAAGCAGCATGGCTTTACTCCTTCTTTCCTCTGCTCAACAACTGCTTGTCTCCCTCAGAGTTTTTCTTTTAAACCCTAATAAAATATGCTCTAGCTTAAAAAAAATATCAGGTACGGTAGCACAAGCCTTTAATCCCAGAGTTTGCTTAGGAGGCTGAGGCAGGCAGACCTCTGTGAGTCTAAGGCCAGCCTAGTCTACATAGAGAATTCCAGATGAGCCAAGGCTACATAGAGAAGCTCTGTCCAAAAACAACAAATAAGACAAGATAAAACAAAAACCAAACCACAACAGAAAACATGCTAAACCATACTCCATAATGCAGATATGTATCTGTATATACATCTATATGAAACAAAAGCAAAATAGTACTCATAACAAAACCACAAAAGTACTTTCTGTATACCCCATTATTCTCCCACATGCTTTGTGCCCTTAACTCTTACCCTGTGAGGTGGCTAAGTAGGAACTATAAGTATTTGCATTTCACTGATGAGGAAATACAAGCACAAAAAGACCCGAGTGACAAGTCCCAGGTCATGCAGGTAGTAAAGGGCAGAGCTGGAATGCCAGGTTGAGCATGCTGGCTCTGGAGACTGCTTTCAGCCACCCCACTCTGTTGCCTCCTTGAGTACCTATGATGAAATCCTAGATATTCTATTCCCCTTCCATTGCTACAGCTCGAAACTGACTTCATGAAGCATAAAAGGGTCACAACTGGAAGCTTCAAAACCACTGGGCCTCTGGGTATGGTGGTGCACACCTTTGAGCTCAGTATAGGCAGTAGGATCTCTGTGAGTTCAAGGCCAGCCTGGTCTACATATTGAGTTCCAGGACTGCTGGGGATTCAGGGATACCCTGTCTCAAAACAAACAAATAAACAAACAAAAAAACACCACAAAACTTCACTGGATCTAGATTATCCCTAATCTCTTTATCTTTGGGGTTCTATAGCAACTTAAAAAGAGAATCAAACAACCATCTGAACTGAAGGATTTAGACTAGACTAGACGTAGTAATTTCCAAATGTCAGGCTGAAAGTGCTGCTGTAGCAGTATCAACAAGCAAGTTTATTTACAAGTCTTGTGTTCATGAGTACTCATACCTCACTAAGTTTCCGGTGTAAATTCTGAAACTCACTGAGCCTTCTTGGGACAGTCCAGTTCTTTGTTTCAACCCCTCCTACTTCTTGTAGGTTTACCATGACAAAGTAACAAGGCATTTGCTCGCCATTCTCTTCTGTGACCTTAGAAAAAACAACAATAGTAAAAACAGAAAGCAAAATCATGAGATGCAGATCACAGGAAGCTTTTTAAATGCACCGCTCACCTGCTCCCACAAAAATCCCTCACCGACCCCCCCCCCACATACACACAAGAACCCATCACCCCCACATACACAATCTCCCACTCCCTGGAGTGCCAGCCATGGTGCCCTCAATAAATCCTGGGATTATGAGTATAATGAGACTTTATTCTGGCACAGTAGATCTAAAAATAGGAGGGATTATACAAATAGGTCTAACTCAATTATATGAGGCCTTGAAAAGCAGGTTTTCTGTCAAGTGACAGACAAGGAAGTCAGAAAGATTGGAAACCCAAGAAAGAAACCAACAAGAAAAGAGAGATCAGGCTTCAAGCCTATAACCACAATGAACTGCTTGTTTGTTTTTATTTGTTTTTTGTTTGCTTTGGTCTGGTTTTTTGAGACAGTCTCTCTGGAGCCCCAGCAGGCCTGGAACTAACTCACTATAATAAACAGGCTGGCCTTAATCCACCTGTTTCTTGCCTCCCAGAGTGCTGGGATTAAAGGTGTGCACCACCACACCTGGATCACAAGGAATTTCTGAAATCTGCAAATAATCTGAATAAGCCTGAACTCTGTGTGTGTGTGTTGTCGATTTGATTTTCCCTCATCATACAAAGAACACTGCTAGGCAAACATTCTGACTTTAGCCTTGTGATACAATGAGCAGAGAACAGTGAGTCTTTGTGCAGGGTGCTCAGGTTGGGGCCTTGCTTGCTAAGACCACCTGAAGCACAGGTAAGAGCTCGGTGCTCCAGACAGGTAGATCTTAGGATAGATTGACTCTTGGGTTGCTGGATAATTGATTCACTGGTTTGTGGCAGGGAAGCCATGGACCTGCTTGCTTGGGTCTAAATGCTAAACCCTTGTAGGGTGTGGCTGTCTGGGGGCGCTTGCAAATTGGTTTTACATGAAGGATGCTTGTATGCATAATTTATTACTTATTGTTAGAAAATGAAATAAAAACCCATACAATACACAACAAAAAAATTAAAAATAAATATCTTTTGCTGGGCCTGGTGGTGCACACCTTTAATCCTAGCACTTGGGAGGCAGAGGCAGGCGGATCTTTGCGAGTTCAAGGCCAGCCTGGTCTACAGAGTTAGTTCCAGGACAGCTGGGGCTACAGGGAGACCCTGTCTCGAAAAGACCAAAAAAATAAAAAATAAAAAATAAATATATCTTTTAAAATCAACACTAATCCATGTAGTTATGGCTGTAATCCCACAGCATTCAAATAGCAGATTTGGAAGAGTCAATACTGTTAAGATATCTATTGTTCCAAAATTGGTTTATAAATTATATACAATTGTAATCAAAATTTTGTTTTTATCTAACTAAAGCAATTTAAAAAAAAAAAAAAAAAAAAAAAAAAAAAAAAAAAACAATGAGCAGAGAACAGTTTTATTGCAGTGGATTGCATGTCTGGCCCATAGAAGTATGAGCAGGAAAGTGGTTATTAAAACCAAGTGAAATTGTTCATTTAGCAAAGTGATAAAAATGATAAGCATATGAATAACTCTATCTCAGCCAGTGGAACTAAGCCCATCCAGTGGGTGACATTGGTATTTCAAAATCAAGATTGATCATGGGTATGGTGTCCAGGACACTTTGACTGTCTCACTATACCATCGGAGTATTATGCTAAATGAAAAAAACGAAGCAGGACGTTGAGATGCATAGATCTGGTGGGGGTGGAGAAATACCGACAGAAGAAATCGGAAAATCATATAAAAAAAAACGAATTTTCTGCAAAAGAAAATAAGACTTAGTCTTCGCAGGGAAAGCTTCAGATTAGTTCAAAAATAGTGTGTAGGGGCACACTTTAACTGATGGAGCATAAGGTGGATTCTTGTGATCTAGACACTTGTACGGCAAGGGCTACTGAGGGATTACACACCACAACACACCACACACAAAAACCCTGCCATAGCCAAATTTGATTTTTGTCTTAAGAAATTTTACACTGGGAGATATAATTTCCTTAACTATCCAACTTAAATAATTCACACACTCACACACACACACACACACACACACACACACACATGGAACAGACCACTATTATTCTTAACCTAAGAATATTTTAAAAACACAGTGACTATGGCTACACTTAAATATATCCAGGCAATAGTCTCGTCATACATAATATTAAATTATTTTTAAAAAATAAATATTTTACTAATATTTAATATATAACTTAGAATTTCGACAAAATTAAGAAAGTCTGTTGGAGAGATGACTCAGCAGGTTGAAGAGTGCTGGCTGCTCTTGCAGAGGACCCAGGTTGGTTCAGCAAACCTACCATGGTGGCCAACAACCATCCATAACTCAGGCAGTGCAAAACATTCAGACACCATAATAAATAAAAATATCAAAAATTTTTAATTAATTATTTTGTGTGTGTGTGTGTGTGTTTTGGGTCTTTTGAAATTAATTATTTTAATATTCTAAAAAATTAGAATCCTCAGTGTATTTCTTTTTTTCATTTTTTAACAATATATATATTTATGAAGTACAAGCATCCCTTCATGTAAAACCAATTTGCAAGCATTGTAGGCCCAACCTACACAGCCCAAGGGTCCCACCATCCAGCTGGGGGGCTTGTATGTTCAATCAAGTTGATCAAAATAGTGTCCAGTCTATATTGGCTGTAGTTTCACCATTCACCCCAATCACAGCCCTTACATTCTATCACGGCCCCCTCTTCTTCACAGATTGTTTCCTAGGCTGTAGAAAAGGGGCAACGGGATGGATCGAGAAGCAAAACAGCTCTACTAATAAGTGATGCTGGTTTCATAGAAGGAATCTGGAGAACTCCCTCTGTTTTGTATCCTTCTAACAGCTTGAATAGTAAAATGGTTGTAAGTGTTTGAAATATTTTATGAGAATTCCTGCTGTTGAAACCATCTTGGCCTGGGCCATTTTTTGGTTGAGGCTACTTGATTACATTTTCTAAAGTTGTCTTCTGTATTATTGGTTCTATTTTAGGCTGTTACGTCTCTTCTTGGTTGAGGTATTGGTGATTCCCAGGAATTTCAGAGTATCATACATTCTCCTAGGTTTTCAAACCTATAGTTGAGTATGGTTTTTGAAGTATTCCCATATTGATTGTGTGGATCTTTTACATTGTCTGTTATGATATTTCCCTTTCATCACAGATTCTCTTATTTGGAGTTGTTTCCTCTTTCTTTTTGAGTTAACTGGGCCTTAGAGGTCTCTATCTTGTTCTCGTCAAAGAACCAACTTTTGGATTCATTGATTTTTTATGGTTTATCTTTGTTTCCTATTTTTTTTTTTTTTTTTTTTTGTCTTTTCGAGACAGGGTCTCCCCTGTAGTCCCAGCTGTCCTGGAACTCACTCGTAATGACCAGGTTGGCCTTCTGAACTTCAAAGATCCAACCTGCCTACTAGCTATTAAAGTACTAGGATTAAAGGTCAGCCACCACGCGGCAGTCGTTCTTTTCTTTGATATCTGCTCTGATTTTTGTTATTCTTCTTGTCCTGCTTGCGTTTAGTGTCTTTCATTTGCTGTGTTGTCTCCCTTTCCAAGGTATTTTGCTGCAGTGTTAGATAATTTGACTTTGCTCTTCTGTTTTTTTTAATGATGGCACTTAGAGCTTAACTATCCCTCTTAGGATGCTTTTAAAGTTGTTCCCATAGGTTTTCTGTGTTTGTATTTATCATATGTCATTCAGTTCAGAAGTTTTTATTTCTTTATTCTTATACCCATTCATTATTTAGGAGAAGTGTTGTTTAATCTCCATAAATGTGTTTGTAGGTTGTAGGGTTTATCTTGGGTGTTGATATTGAGTTTTAATTGCAACTGTGGCTCTGATAGAATGCATGAAAATATTCAATCTTTTTGTTTGTTGGAGTTTTTTTCTTGTGTCCCAGATATGGTGGTCTATTTTGGAGGACTGTGCCATGAGGTACTGAGTAGAAAGTGTATTCTCTGTGTTTGGGTGAAATATACGATAGATGTCTGTGAGGTCCCATTTGGTGTATTGTATCATTTAGTTCAGCTATCTCTATGTTTATCCTTTGTCCTGTTGATCTGTCTAAAGGATTTAGCAGGGTATTGAAGACTCCTACTATTGAGTGTGCTGCGGTTAATCTGTGCCTTGAGATCTGAAGAGTTGTCTTTATAAAGACACCCAGCGTTTGGTGCGTATTATTCATCGATTTGTAAAGATCTTCTTGTCATTGTTCTTTGATAAAGTGAGTAATGGCCCTCTTTGGCTCTTTTGATTTCTTTTTTCTTTGAAGTCTATTTTGTCTGATATTAGAATAGCAACACCTGCTTCTTTTGGTACCATTTGCCTGGAATACTTCTTCCATCCTTTCACTTAATTGTGTGGCTGTCTTGAAATTGAGATGGGTTTTCTTGTAGACAGCAATATAGATGGGTTTTGTTTCCTAATCCATTCTCCAGTCTATAGCCTTTTGATTGGGAGTTTAGCCCATTAATATCTAAGGTTATAATAAGATGGATGTTGTTCCCTTTCACCTTTTATCCATTTGGACTTTAGCCTCTGATTCTACTCTTACGGTTATTTTTTATTAGTTTTTTCCTAGGTTTGAGGATTGTTGCTCCTCCTCTGCCTTTGAATTGTTTCAAGTATTTATGAAGAGTTGGTTTTCCAGACATGCATTCTATCATCTTGTTTATGTCATGAAGATTTTTCTCTCTTCTCCTTCAACTATAATCGACATTTTTGCTGGGTAAGTATTCTGGGTTGGCATCCATAGTCTTTAACCACTGGGAGTGCTTTGCTCCATGTTCTTCTTGCTTTCATGGTTTGTGCCGAGAAGTCATTGTAATTCTGTGGTTTTCCTTTTTGTGACTGTTATTTTTTCTTTTGTGGCTTCAGAATTTTGTCTTTGTGTTTGGCATGCTAGCATTTTAACTATGATAAGGCTGTGGGGAGTTTTCTTTTCTGATCTTATCATTTTGGATCCTATGTGCTTCTTGTATTTGTAATGGGTTTGGTCTATTTTTAGTTTGGGTGAATTTTCATCCTATTTCTCGTTGAGATCTGATCAATACTATCTCTTGAGATTCTTCTCTCTTCCTTTCATTCTTGAGAGTTTGTTTATCTTTTTTTTTTTGTAGCCAGATTTGTCCCATATTTCCTGGTTGTAGCACTTTTGTGTATTTTTAAATTTTTCTTATTCTTTGATTGAGCTTTTTAGTTGCTCTGGTGTTGTATCTGTCCAGGATATTTCTTTGTTCTGCTTCTCCATTCTATTCTGAGGCTTTTTCCTTTCCTTTTTTTTTTTTTTTTTTTTTTTTTTTTTTTTTTTTTTTTTTTTTTTTTTTTTTTTTTTTTCTTTCTCTGTGTTTTCCATTTCTTTGAGCTTCTCCCATCTATTCTTGGTGTCCTTACTTACTGTTGTTGGTTTCCTTTTCAGTGTGTCTACTCCCTTTTGGACATTTGGTTTTTTCTCCTCAAGTTGTTTTCTGGAGTTTGTCATTCTGTTCCTTTAGTTCTTTCCGAAGTTTGTCATTGTCTCCCTCTAGGTCCTTTTTGAGTTTTTCATTCTCTCTCCTTAGTTCTCTGGCTTCTTCTTTGTTTTCTTTAATTTCTCTGCATAGGTCTGCAATTATTCCTCTAAGATCTGTTTCTTGAGTCATCTCCGAGGGGATCCCATTGTAGCTATCCCCTACAGGGATGGGAGACCTTGGTGCAGAGTTTCCTGCACCTTTCCCATGTTATCCCTTCACCGTGTCCCAGGCATGGGGGTTTACTTTTTTGGTTTTTTGTTGTTGTTGTTGTTGTTGTTGTTTTGCCTATATTCAGATGCCAATCATGAATGTCTTTTCACTATGTTGAAGGCTTGTTTTGCTTGCCTCCTTCCAATGCTTTTTTTTATGGAGTGTTGACTTGTCTAGGTTTCAGGCTTTCAATTTTGTTTATATATTGGATACTGGAAGTCTAAGCCACTCTTTCCTTACTATTCTGAGAGTTCTCCAAAAAAATAAAAAATAAAAAATCCACTTGAATACTCTCTCCTCAATTCCAGTTGTGTGTGGGGGGGGGCAGCAGCAGTGTAAATATTACTGACTTAGCCTGCGCCCTGGTACCTGTCTGGAGCGAGTGCCAGGCTTCTTAGCAAGACCCCAGCCTGAGCCCCCTGCACACGGACTCACAATGGCGCCAGGTGCCAGCTGCAAGGGCAAGGGGTGGCTGCGCCAAGACAGCCACCGGCTCACGGCTCCCCTGCTACGAACCTGCAAATCAACTATCCAGCAGCCCAAGGAACAAACTGCCCTAAGTTCTGTCTGGAGCGAGGTCCGGGCTCCCGTGCTTCAGGTGGTCTTAGCAAGACCCAGCCTGAGCCCCCTGCACACAAACTCACAATCGTGGTATACACTTTTAATCTCAGCATCCAGTAGCTAAATGCATGCAGATCTCTGCAAGATCTAGGGTAGCCCGGTCTTCATAGATTTTTAGGCCAGCTGGGTCTCAAAAAAAAAAAAAAATTACAGAAGAGTTAAAAAGAATAACAGATCCTGGGTGCTGTGGTGCAACCCTTTAATCCCAGCACTTGAGAGACAGAGACAGGTGGATCTCTGTGGGTTCAAGGTCAGCCTGGTCTACTTGGTGAGTTTCAAGCTAGCTGGGCTACAGGGGAGCCCTGTCTCAAAAAGATAATAAATAAATAAATAAATAAATAAATAAATAAATAAATAAATAAATAAATAATAGAAAAACAGAGATATAAGATTTAATGACTCCCCACCAGCCCTTGAGGGAAGACTACTCTTCCACTGTATGAATGGGAAAGTGGAAGTATAGATGGAGTAGCTGTCTTTCCTAGGACCACACATCTAGTAAGTGGACGAGCTGAGATCAGAAGCCAGGGAAATCTAGCTTGATGTAAATGCATCTCACACAGATTCTTATGAGGGACTTCCTTATGATCCTTGTTTCCATTTCCCTTATCTTTTCAGTAACCAAGGTACCACAGCAAACTCCCCGATGACAACTATTCCCAGAGTATAGTGCCTTATGAGGGAAGTACCTCATAATGGGTGGATTTCTATCCCCTCCCTGCTTCTCTCCAGATCTGCCTTTTGATGATGATTTTAATATGCTGTGAAATGACAGAGGCAGCTCTGAGTAAAACTAGAGGCCCCCTGCTTCAGGCCTCCTATACCCTTTGAGCCTGACACATTCACAATTCCATCGAAATGTAATGATCAATTATTACATTTTCTTTTTTTAAATTTTATTTATTTTCGTATGTGTATAAATGTACTGTCTACATGTAGCTTTGTGCACCCGTGTCATGCAATGCCTCGGAGGTCAGAAGAGGGTCTCGGATTCCGCTGGAACTGGAGTTCTCCTGGAATTGAAGTTACAGATGGTTCTCGGCTGCCATGTGGGTGCTGGGGATCGAACCCGGGTCCTCTGCGAGAGCAGTCGGTACTCTTAACCACTAGGCTATCTCTCCAGACCCCAATTATTACATTTTCTAAATGGCATTCCAAGGTAGAGCACAACCTTCTCTGATCACGCTACTTTCCCTTAGGAAATGGTGCACTGTCCTACAGTTGAGCTTAATGGGTGTGTCAACAAATGCCAAAGGGAATTCGGTAAACCCTCACATAGTGTCTGATCTTTAGCTGGGGAGAAGAGCAGCGACTCTACCTCTGCACTGGTGATGATGGCTTTCCACATGCCTAGGTTCTCACACCACCATTCTGTTCTTGCCATGTGCAACTGAAGGTCTGTGCATTCCTTCTCCATTACCAGTATTTCATCCTTCAGCTTGGAAACAATCTGCCACAAGGAAAACATTCTGGGAGTTCAGAAAATATCTAAAAAGGCTATGCAATTCAGCAAAATAACAGCATACAGAATCAGCCGTGCTTCAATATGCTAAAATGAGTTATCCCAAAGAGAAATTAAGAAACAACTTAAAATATATCTGAAAGAATGAATGCTTAGATATTAATCAAGGAGAAAGTTCTACAATGTAAACTATAAAATATTGATGAAAGAAATCATTAAAAATAAATGTTTATAAAGGCGTTCATGACTTGGAAAACTTAATACTGTTAAGAAAAGAATTTCGTCGGGCATGGTGGCACACGCCTTTAATCCTAGCACTCGGGAGGCAGAGGCAGGTGTATCTTTTCGAGTTCAAGGCCAGCCTGGTTTACAGAGCGAGTTCCACGACAGCTGGGGCTACAGGGAGACCCTGTCTCAAAAAGACTAAATAAATAAATAAATAAATAAATAAATAAAGCCAAAAAATTTAAGAAAAAAAAAAAAAGAAAAGCAATTTCAACCAGAGAAGTCAGATTTAATTCAATCATTATAATATTTTCAGTGGCAAAAATACAAACATCCATTTCCAAATTCATATGGAATCTCAAGGGACCCCCAAAAATCTAAAGAAATTTGAAAAATAGGAACAAAGTTGGAAGACTCATACTTCTTGACTTCCAAACTTACTATAAAACTATAATCATCCAGTAGTAGGGCTGGCATAAAGAAAGAACAATGGAATAGAGAGCACCCAAATAAAATTCTTACTCATATGGTCAAATAATTTTCAGTGAAGGTGCCAAGACCCTCATTAAGGGAGAGGACAACAATTAACTTCAAATGGATCAAAAACAATAATATAGAACTACAAAAATAAAACCTTAGAAGAAAATAATAGGGGAAAGTCTCATGATGTTAATTTAGCTACAGGTTCTTGGCTATGACACCAAAGACACAGGTAACAAGAGAACATTGTACTTCTCTAAAATTCAAAATGTTTGTACATCCAAGAAAGCTACCAGAACAGTGAAAAAGACAAACTACAGAATGGGAGAAAAATTTTACATATCACATATTTAATAAAGCTTAATAACTAAAGAATAAAGAGAATTCCTAACATTCACTAACAAAACTAAACTACCCAGTTTAAAAATGGGCAAAGGACTTGCATAGACATTTCTCCAAAGAAGATAGTCAAATGGCCAATAAGTACATGAAGACATGGTCAACACCACTGATTTGTAGGGAAATACAATTCAAAATTACAAAGAGGTTGAGTTCACACCTATTTGCGTAACTATTATGAAAATGCAGTGGGGGGGGAACAAGGGGTGGCAAAGATAAAGAGAGATGAGAACCTTATATAAAATGGTGCAAACACTGGAAACTAGTTATAAAGGACAAGTACAATATGACTTCACTCATATGAGGCATAAAGAGTAGTTAAATTCATGGACAGAAAGCAAAATGGTATTTGAAAGGACTAGAAGAGGGAGAAATGGAGTTATTGTTCAGTGTGTAATGAAAGAAGCTCTGAAGACAGATGGTGGTGATTTGGACTGCCTTCCCTGGGACCAGAGATTAGTATTCAAATTAAACTGTCATATTACAGAATCTCTCTAAAAGGCTTGAGAATTCTTTCATATAATTATAGCTCAGAATGCTCATCCCATGATCATTAGCAATTCTTTTAAGGAGCCAGGGAGAAGGCTCAATAGTTACCATACTGGCCATGCAAGAATGAGGACTGACTAGAATGTGAATTCCCAGAATCTACATAAAATGCTGCTGCCTCAGAAGGCTGAGACAGGGATCCACAAAGTAAGGTGACTAGGAAGACCGGCCATATTGGTGAGCTCTGGGCTTGATTGAGAGACTCTGGCCCAATGAATAAGGTAGAAGAGCAACTAAGGATGATTTCCAACATCAACTTCTGGCCTCCATGTGCAAGCACACACAAGTGCCCATACACACCAAAAAAAGAAAAAAAAAAATTTTTTTTTTTTGGTCGTTTTGAGATAAGGTCTCCCTGTAGTTCCAGCTGGCCTAGAACTCACTATATAAACTAGGCTGTCCTTGAACTCACAGAGATCCATCTACCTGTTAAAAAAAAAAAAACTGTATGTTATATTGGGGCTAGAGAGAGGGCTCAGTGGTTAAAAGAATTGGCTGCTTTTGCACAGGACACGGCTTCAATT
This sequence comes from Rhizomys pruinosus, assembly GCA_009823505.1. Lineage (NCBI taxonomy): Eukaryota > Metazoa > Chordata > Mammalia > Rodentia > Spalacidae > Rhizomys > Rhizomys pruinosus. Next base: position 484,724 of record VZQC01008050.1, on the reverse strand, counting down.
CCCAGCACCCACATGGCTGCTAACAACCATCTGTAACTCCATTTTAGGGGATCCAATGCTCTCTTCTGACCTCTGTGGGCATTGGACAAAATGGTGCAGGCAATACACTCCTTCTCCTCCTCCTCCTCCTCCTTCTCCTTCTCCTCCTCCTCCTCCTCCTCCTCCTCCTCCTCCTCCTTCTCCTCCTCCCTCCTCCAATATTTTAAAAAGTTTTGTGTTGTCAATGGCGTGTGTGTGTGTGTGTGTGTGTGTGTGTGTGTGTGTGTAGGTGTGTAGGTGTGTGCCTGTGTATGAGCATATAGAGACCAGAAGTCAATGTCCCAAAAGTCAATGCCAGGTGTTTTTCTCAATCTCCACCTTATTTTGAGAAAGGGTCTCTTACAGAACCTGCTGCTCACTGTTCTAGGATCTGCCTCTCTATAATCCTAGTGCTGGGATTATAAGCGTGGACCACCAGGTCTGGCTTTGACATGGGTGCTGGGGATCCAAACTCTGATCCTCATGCTTACACGGCAAGCACTTTACCCACTGAGCCTTCTCTAGTACAGTTGTTTACATTTTCAACTTTCAAATCCTGTTGGCTTTTAAACAATTTCTTTTATGCATAGTCTTCTAAGGTTCTCTAAATTGTATTTATAACAGTTGAAAGAAAAGAATTTCCAAAGGAGAAATCTTACTTAAAAGTACTATAGATAAGCAGTAACAGAGGCCAGTTTATTCGCAGCAGATGGCTGTCAAAAGGCTCCAAATTTCAGAAGATTAAAACAAACCTGCTTTCCTAATTCTATCTAGAAGCAAAATCTGACAACAGAACTTGCTCATAGTTACAATTCTTCAGAAAACTGACATTTCCCAACATAAGTTGAAAAATACTATTTATCAAAGGTAGACAAATGGAAACATTTACAGACGACCTTGAAAACAAAAGCGTTACCTTCTTATCAGGTTTTGGTGCATTTTGAATAGAACTTAGAGCTTGCCTTTTATACTCAAGTTTCTCACTTAGCTCTCGGAGTTTGTTGACAGCAAAGCCAGCTTGCTCACTGTTCCCACTGGTGCCTTCCACAGCTTCCTCACCAGCCTCACCTCCTGGACCCTGGGGGAAAAAACAGTTCGCTTTAATATCTTATGACAGCAGAAAATTAGTAATTATCTGTTGTATACATATTGTATCATTATAGTGCACTGTTCCAAAATACTAGATTTCAGTAAACAATATTGTAGAGAATGTTTAAGAGTGCTTTTTTCATTCTTAGCAAAGAGAAGAATCAAAGTATTCAGATTCAAAGGAACATATATTCAGAATTATAGTGAAAAGGGAAATATTTAACAACCTGAATGAGGGAGGGGTATTCCCACACCATTAGTTCCCAGATGGTATATATCTGAGGGAGTCTGTGTTGAAGAAGGGAAGGCACCTGAAGTAGACCTTCAACTTTAGTCTCTGAAGAAGAAGAAAGACATCTTGCTTCTTTTCAGACTTTTAATAATACAAAAAAACAAAAAACAAACAAACAAAAAAAACGTATGTAGGTCCCTTTAGAATAAAATGACCATGAGGGCCTGGAGGTCCACACTTTTAATCCCAGTACTAGGGAGGCAGAGGCCGGCAGATTTCTGTACGACTGAAATCAGCCTGTTCCACACAGTGAGTTCCAGGCCAGCTGGGGCTACAAAGAGACCCTGTCTCAAAAGGAGAAAATAAATAAACAAAGAAACAAACAAACAAATAAAATGTCAAAATCTATACTAAAAGTATTTCAGCATATACTGTAACACTTCTCTTGAAAAATGTATATGTAAATCAATACATAGATTGCTTTATAAGTAAAATAGCATTTGCACTGTAACTTGGAAAAATCTGAACAGATTACTTAACAGCCCAGCAGATTAATTAGTTTCTAGAATAGTTCTCAGCCTGTGGGACACTAAAAGTGGACTGCTCAGGACTATCTTTCAGTGTGTTTTCTCCTGAGCTTTCTTCTAGATTGTTTTCTTCTGTTTTGTATTCATTGTCACAACAGCAAATTAATTTTTGTTGAGGAAAACTTCTTGTCAGGCATTTATTCACAAAAGTGAGAAAAGTAACTAATACCCAAAGGTGGGAGTGAAATATGACTCACCATTTCATCCTTGTCAGAAATAAGGTGTGAGGCCTGGCTTTCTTCCTCTTTGATCATCAACTTCTCATACAGATCGCTGACAATAAATGAAGGGTAATACCTATCCCTCAGCATCTCACATATATCTCCCTGGATTTTGCAGAATACTTCAATACCTTTATTCCCCACAAGACACTGTTGGATTTCTTTGTAAAGTGATTTTTCCACAGATATTTCTTTGCTTTCCACAAAGAAATTTTGATAAATTTCACCAACTAACTGTGGAATTTCATTCTGAAAGACAGGAAAGTGAACAAAGATATAAGTAAGGAATGTTTGTTCTGAGAGAAATTATTTTCCACTGAATTTTCTCCAGGTTAAAGCTGGAAGTACAGTATCTAGGATGTACCCTGGAACTGATGCAACTGAGGGGCTTAGCCTTATGTATCCACATTTGGGGTTCAGGGGAAAACATGAAACCTTGAAAAAAATAAAATTACTCCTTCCTTAAAATAAATACTGTATGTAAAGCAACTAATATTGACATGTTTTAATGCTATAGAAAAAATAAAAATGAGAATAGTTCTCTTTGTGCAATGGATCTCTTTCCAGAAATCTCAATTTTACAGAGATACAGTTTATGAAGTATTACTGACTTTTGTCTAATATAATGGGAATTGCTTACCTCATAATAGTAATTAAAATTTCCCAGCCCCCAAATGAGCCAATGTAATAATTATACATGTTTTAAAGACAGATATTCCTCAAAATGATAACTTCAAAATAATAACCATCAGTGAGCTACAGTAGACAAGTTTACTTCAGAAATGCAGACATTTCTTCTGATTAACATGATTTTGACATTTGTTCTAGAGGTGCTTCGTTACTCTATGAATGCTATGCAAACTATCAACATTAGTAAAAACAAAGACACCCAACATAGTAAGACTTATTTGATTAATTTTGCCAGGTCAAACTATGCTTATTTTAAGGAAGCTATGCTTTTCCTTCACCAAAAGTTTTCAAATTATATATATTCAGTAGTTTGGGAAAACTCTAGATTTTTTTTTATATAATATTCCTTTTTTTTTTTTAAACAGGTCTCCCTTTAGCCCCTGTTACCTTGGAACTCACTGTGTAGACCAGGCTGGCCTTGATCTCACAGCCATCTGCCTGCCTCTGCCTCCCAAGGGCTGGGATTAAAGGCATGCATCACCATGCCCAACCACAATAACAAACCTGTTATCAAGTCTGGTGATTAAAATTAGTAACAAAGTTGGTAACTGTGGCTTGTAAATTTTTTTTTTTTTTTGGTTCACAAGCAAGATTTTCTTAAAAATACCTTAAATTAGCCAGGAGTGGTGGTGCACACCTTTAATTCCAGCACTTGGGAGGCAGAGGGAGGCAGATCTCTGTGAGTTCAAGGCCAGCCTGGTCTACAGAGTGAGTTCCAGGGAGACCCTGTCTCAAAAAGACCAAAAGAAAAATACCTTAAGTTATACACACTAATAACATCTTCAAAATACATAAAGTAGAAGCCAACAGACTTACAAGGATACACAAATGTGGTTTGTAAATTTGCAATGAAAAGCATTCTTGAGAAGATTAAAAAATATCACAAGACTGAATTTAGCTCCTTAATACCATTGTGATTTATCATGTACTTTTCTTGGTTTTGTTTTCTAGCCACATTCATATACAAATGAATTCAATGTAGGAAATGTTCTTTGTGCTTATGTTAAAGAATCACTCAAAATGCTACACGTTAATTACAATATAATCTGCATGTGTTATATGTGTTAGACATACACACAAAGGCTATATAATTCTGTAATTTTTAAATACACCATGAGAACTTACTAAGTGCAATACGAATCTATTGGTTTCTTCACTATAATAGGCATATTAATCCAGAGTAGTACACGTCTTGCATTCTAGCACTCTGGAGGCAGAGGCAGCAGGATCTCATCCAAGCCAGCCCAGCTGGGGCTACAGGGAGACCCTGTCTCAAAAAAAAAAAAAAAAGGAGGCATGAGTAACCACAAATGGAATATTTATGTTCCTTTTTTCAATAAGATTTTAAATGAAATAAATGGAGAAAACTAGTGTAAAAAGTGTACATTATAAATAGAAAGGATAAAAAGTACAAAAAAAAGTGCACATGATGAATTCTCCTTAAAGCCTACATACGGTACCTTGTTAGCATTCTTCAAATGTTCCACAGACTCCCAAAACCCAATTAGAGCTCTCTTGTCCATCCTCTCCAGGTACATGTGGAAGTACTCTCGGTAGAAAGGATTGGCCAAAATATCTTCAAACTGAAGAATCTATTAAGAGAATTTAAGAAAAACTTTTATAAAGTTCAAAATTTTAAATTATTATTATTTTATGTGTATGAGTGTTTTGCTTGCATGCATGTAAATGCACAATGTGCATGCAATCCCCATGGAGGCCAGAAGAGGGTGCCAGATCCCCTGGAACTGGGGTTACAATGATTGTCAGCTGCTATATGGGTTCTGGGAACCCAACCAAGGTACTCTTTGCAAGAGTAGCTAATGTTCTTAACCACCGAGCCATCTCTCTAGCCCATAAGGAACAAATTTTAAATACCAGTCTACTTTTTACTTCCAATAGAATAAGTTTTACATTCAGGGAAAAATGCATTTTTTCAGGTCACAGACAAAGTGACATATCTCTAAGTTGAAATGTCTCTCCAGCATATTCCTAAACTTTCATCTAAATTAAATTTACTAAATATTCAAAATTCATATATTTAAAAAATTGTCAATTTTGTATTAAACAAAGATTTGACATTTGCTTGGTATCAGACACAGAACTAGGAAATGACACAGATAATAACCCCTGCCCCATGGGATGTATGTTCTAGGCTAAAAGCAATAGTTGTCAATAATAAACCGCTGATGAGAAATATACAAGAAACTGGAATCTAAATGTTCAGCATTTCTGCCTTCGACCATATTTTATATATCTGTTTTATTGTTTATGCTGCCTTATTGTTTACAGTACCAGTAATTAAAAAAAACTCTATGCAAATATCACTTTAATTGGTCCCTAAAATTCCACTGTGTGTGTGCCAAATCAATGCTATCATTCCTGTTTATTACTCTGTACATTCACAGGAAAAGAAAGTAGAGCATATCTGAAGACATAGTAGGAACAGTCATGAGCAGGGATTGGTGTCATGTGAGGAAGCAGATGACTCTCATAATGATTGATGGCTCAATTAGGAGAAATGCCACAAATTAATTGGAAAGAAATTTAAGGCCCATATCCTTCAGTCTGAATCACTAATAAAAATAACATTTAATAAATGGAACTTGAATGTAATTAAATAAAAATTTAGACTTTGGGATTCCTAAAATTAACGTCATGGCAACTTGTAAGTTTTCTGAAATAGTACCATAAGACATTTCTAAAATAACATATGAACAGTCAATGCATGTTCAACTAAGTCTTCTGTCACCAGTACTAAGCCCTTACTTAATCTGTATTGTAGGCAGAAAGGGTAACATATTGCTTAACAATTTCTGCGAATTAATGAAAGAAAATGACTTTCCACATATTCAAACTATAGCAATTCAGTCATATTCAACAAAGTTTTTTATATCAACTTGATATTAGGAATAGAGAGTTACCCACAAAAGAAACTGGTTTGCACAAATAGTGCAGACCATTTGTATTCAGTTAGTTCAATAACTTTGCAACATCTTAACACCTGTCTATACTTTATACAAACCCTACCAGGTAAGCACTGTGAAGCATATATCCTAGTTCTACACACTCCAAGGAAGTTCAAAGGAATTCATATAAGTTTGGCTCAGGAAGAGAAGTCAACAGCTAAATTAGCAACAGAAAAATCCAGGGAACCATTTTTTATGCTCAAGTACAGAGCCCTAGGGTACATTCTGTAGTGTTCATTTTGATTAACCTTGAATCAAAGAGATATGCATTCAAGCTGGCCTTAAAGAAATGGTCAAGGTCGGCTACTTATTGTCACTTATTTCTAAATCTTAATATTTTTTTATTTCTTTTTCTCCCTTTGTTTTTTTCTGAAACTCATCCTCTTTCTATTGGGAGTCATTATGTGTGTGTGTGTGTGTGTGTGTGTGTGTGTGTGTGCGTGCATGCGTGTGTGCTGTGTCAGGGGAAAGGGGTACTTGCAAAAAAATAAGATAGATTTTTTTCAAGTTGCATTAAAATCAAGCCAGACAAGCCATACTGTACAATTAAAACTTTTCAACCGGGCATGGTGGCACACACCTTTAATCCTAGCACTTGGGAGGCAGAGGCAGGCGGATCTTTGTGAGTTCAAGGCCAGCCTGGTCTACAGAGTGAGTTCCAGGACAGCTGGGGCTACAGGGAGACCCTGTCTCAAAAAAGACCAAAAAAAAAAAAAAAGAAACTTTTCAAGTTCTAGAACTAGACATATTTAAGCATTCTGCTAAGAATTCTGCTGTATTTCAATCCCAAAAGTGTTACTCTATCACTCAACCTCAATTCCCTAAGATCTTCAAACAGGAAAAGATGGAAAAACTGAAAATGAGAAGAGGGAAGTTAGAGGCTATAGCCATGGTTAAATTATACTGCTGTTATCTTCTTTCTGGGTGATATTTCACAAAAGGGGAGCCCAGTATTTGCCTTGATGCCCTATTCCCCACACTCCTCAGGGCATACTGTGATGTTTCTTTCATCCTAAATTATTTCAGGTTTTGGAAGAAAAGCCTGGTCCTTACACTTAGAATAGGTCCTAGAATAGAGCTAGAAGGTATTGCTAACTCTGTGGTTTAAAGAGTCATTATCAATAGACAGTCCAGAGTTTTATGGCACAAAAACAGCTACTGACATGCTTTGGTTTATTCTGAAAGCACTAAGATCTGTGAACCAACCATACCCAGGTCTTGATTGAATTCTGCTTTATCCTATCTATGGGGCTTTAAACAAGTTACTCAAATTCACCATTTCATTATCTAAAAATCAAGTAAATTGTTCATAACATTGTGGCAGAGGTTAAGAAAAACAGCTTTGACTTCATAGATGGTAATTTTTATATAACTGACATGTGACTTGATTGAGCCCAAACAAACAAACAACAACAAAAACCCACAAAACCAAAAAACCACATTGCTCTATCTGCCAATCATATCTATTGCCATTTACAGAATTCAAGGATATGGGTTTTTACTCATAAAACATATACACTGGAGTGTGCAGAGCTTAGATCAGGGACTTCCCAGGACCACCTGAAGCACAGAGCAGGCTAAGCCAGGCATATATTCCCACCCCCAACCAACTGGAACTGCTGAGGAAGTGTCCAAGTGGATTTTTTGGAGAATCTTCAGAACAGAAAGGGAAGAGTGAGTTAGACCTCCAATATATAAACAAAATTGAAGCCTGAAACCTAGACAAGTCAACACTCCATAAACAAGGAGGAAAAAAAAAAAGGCACCTGAAGGAGGCAAGCAAAGCAAGCCTTCAACACAGTGAAGAGGCATTTGTGATTCACATTAGAATACAGGTAAATGGATGGAACTAGAAGATATTGTTAAGTGAAGTAACACAGTCCCAGAAAAACAAATGATGAATGGTATCCCTCATCTGTGCATGCTAGCGCCAATTAGCTAGTTTTAAGTATTTCTTGGGCACAGCCCCTTGAGCTTTTGTCCAAGTAGTTGGGAGTGATCCATATTGGAAACAACAGCAGCAGCAGAAAAGTGTGTCAAAGAACTGACTGAAACAGTGAACTTCTGCTCAAAACAGTCAACTTCCGCATTAAGAATTTTGAGAAAGACTGAGAAAAAGATGAAAAACATGTTTGGCAGAATACATGACCTCTGGTGGGGTTGGGGGATAGGGTGGGGGACATGGGTCTAGATTTGATTAGTAACATAATCTTGTACAAAAAAATATAATAAAAATCAGAAAAAAAACATATACATCAGCACATAGCAATGAACCATGTATCTTGTTAAGCACTAAAGCATTAAAAAACTGCATATGGTTACATCAGATTTTTAATAAAACTGTTATAGCCAAACAAGAAACAGTAAAGTTCTACCTTCTGGCTCTGAGGCCCTTCGGCCTCTTCTAAGGCCCCATCCTCTTGCTGGTCATAGGCAGGACCTCCCAGGATTTGCATTCTCTTCTCACACTGCTTCTTTGCCACAGTCAGCTGGTTAATGTACCTTTTCATATTCCTGGCCCTCAGGAGGTCAGTTTTCATTGCGGCAGATTCCTTACCTTGAATAAGAGGAACAGTATTGATCAGAGGACACAGAATAAAACAGAGAATGTAACAACTCTGAACCAGACCAGTGTCTGATACAAGGTATATGGTGAATACAAGAAAACAACAGAATAGAATTCATGATGAATACGTATGTGTTCCTAAATGCACATACATAGCAACAATTTATAAATATACCACTGACAAATCTTATTCAAGTATGAAATATTTTTCTAAGGCTTTTGCATATATATTCACAAGTTGATTTCTGTGCATATATATGTGATATCTATATTTAGATACATATGCATACTCATTTATAGGCAAATATTGAGTGTTCACTGTGTGTCTGTCAAACACTGGCTTGACTTTTGAGATTCTAGTTCAATTTTTTTCCTTCCTGGAACTTTTTGGAGTCTAACAAGGAAGAAAAAAAAGTTTTAATTATTTAAAGTGTATAGGGGTGCTGGAGAGATGGCTCGAGAGTTAAAAGCACTTGCTTTTTTGGAGGATCTAGGTTCAGTACCCAGAACCTACATGGCAGCTCAAAAACATCTGTAACTCCAGTTCTAGAGGATCTGATGCCTTCATTTGGCCTCTTTGGGCTCTTGCATGCATGTGGTGCACATAAATTTATGTAAGCTTAAACATTTCCACATAAGTAAAAATAATTGTTTAAAGTGTAATATGGGTCACAAGGAAAATACAGATATCTTCAAACTGTCTGAAAGAGGATTGTAACCCAGGCTTTCTTTAAAAATTGCATTCAAGGCCAGGCATGGTGGCATCCACCTTTAATCTCAGCATGTAGGAGGCGGAGGCAGGTGGATCTCTGTGAGATCTACATAGTGAGTTCCAGGACAGCTGGGGCTGCAGGGAGACCCTGTCTCAAAAAAATCAATCAATAAATAAATATTGCATTCATACAAACACCAATAATGAGTAGAATGTGGTAGACAGAGGGGCTAGCAAGAGTAGAAGTGAGAGACTCTGAGAGGAAAATGAACAGAACTCTGAGGCCCTGCACAGCAGATCCAAAAGGAGCTCAGGGTCAACGTGAATCTAAAGTAGGTAGGAATCAGAAGATGCCAGAGAAAGAATTTCTCTTTTTTCAAATACTTTTTTCAAAAGTAGTGCAATGATTCTAATGGATTTTAAGCAGCAATATGCCATGAATGGGTTTGTATTTTAGAAGAGTACATGACCACTGCAGCCATGTGCAATGTTTACAGTACCACACACGAGTTCCCTCCCATTGAGAGGGCTTTAATTCCAATTAGACAGCTGTTGACTACCCTCAAGATAAAAAGAAGTGCCACTACTATATGAATAACAATAGTTTGCTGGGCCAGTTGTTTATTAGGCTTTAGAGCTGGGTAGGGCCATTAATTGATTTTTTTTTTTTTCCTTTCCTTTCGCAGCTTCTATAGTACCCTTTGATACAATGAGAGCTAGTCCTGAGGGTGACCACAAGGAAACTGAGTCTTCCAGACAGCTGGTCATTTACTCATATGAACTCTTAGCAATGGTGACAGCATTCACAAGTCCTATGCAAGCTCAAACCAGACAAAATCCCACAACAGACATGGGGGATAGGGTAAGAAATGCCAACCTAACCTAAGGAATGTTTGGCAAATGATGGCTACTGGAGAGGGAAAGACAATGTCTTACAGGGATGGGACTCTTGGTAGGCCCAGTAGATGGACCCACACTGAAGGACATTTAGGGACACAAATCAGACTCTATAGGTTGTAGTATACACACACACACACACAAACATACATACATACATACATACATATATATATATGTATGTATGTATACACACATACATACATATATAGGTGGTGGTTACCTTTAATCCCAGCACTCAGGAGGCACAGGCAGGGGGATCTTTGTGAGTTCAAGGTCAGCCTGGTCTACATAGTGAGTTCTAGGATAGCTAGAACTACAAAGAAATTCTGTCTCAAGAAGACAAAAAAAAAAGTGTACATTAAATTATGTGGGAGGCAGTAGCTAGAAATTATCTAAATACCGTCAAACTATACTATATGAAAATTGCAAAAAATCAATAAAAAGTTGAAAAATAAAAATACAAAAAGATTACATGGGGAGTAGGATAAACAAAAACATTAGGGGGTGGACAGATGGCTCAGTGAGCAGTTAAGAGCACTGGCTGCTCTTGCTGAAGACTCGGGTTCACTTCCTAGCACCCACATGGTGGCTAACAACCACCTGAAACTCCAGTTCCAAGGGATCTAATGCCCTCTCTGATCTCTATGGGCACTGTACAACACAGATACACTTACCTACATGCATTATATACTCGCACATATAAAATAAAATAAATATGCCAGGTATGACAGTGCACATGTTTAATACCAGCCCTTGAGAGGCAGAGGCAGGTGGATCTCTATAATGTCCAGGACAGGGAAACCCTGTCTCAAAAAGACATAAATAAAATAACATACAATAAAATAAGTAAAATAAAATATAAAATAAACGAATTATCTTTTTTTTTGGTCTTTTTGAAACAGGGTCTCCCTGTAGCTCTGGCTGTCCTGGAACCCACTCTGTAGACCAGGCTGGCCCTGAACTCACAGAGATCCACCTGCCTCTGGTTCCCCAATGCTAGGATTAAAGGCATGTGCCACCATGCCCAGCTCATGAAATATATTAAAAAATATATTGTAAAGTGAAAGACAACTAACTACTAGGAAAACCCACAGGAAAATCATGACAGTAAGGCTAAACTGTAATAAAATAATTGCCTAAACTAGGTTCATGGTAATGGTGGTAATAGGACTGGAAGATGTGAGAACATCAGAGCAAGTGGCAATGGACAGGCTAGAAGGTAAGTTACTGAGAACTGAAAAAGATAAAAAGGTCATTAAATATTTTTTTCTACAATTTTTATATGAGCATCAGTGGAGAAGATGGGGTCAACTACTAGATCAGAAACACTGGGGAAAAGACAGGTTTATGAAAGATTATTAACTCAATTTTGGACAATATGGTATTCACCAAAGGTGGCCACAATATCTTCCACATCACATACTTTTTTATAATGTCACATCTGACAATCTCCCTCTGGAAAGCACAACATAAATTTACTTTTCTTGGAACTGAGAGGGCTTATGATCATGACAGAAGTGATGAGATGACTTCCACATAATCAAAGGCCCCTGACCCAGAGTTCTGAGCCACTCTGTGCCTGGGCAACCACCTGCCCCAAGGCTTCCATGCTTTGAGGAGGTCTGAACAATCACACTGTGTGGAAAGATGGAGAGGAACCTGGCCTCCCATAACCCACAGGCCTGGGTGACACCTTGGTTCACATCCTTGTCATTCCTTGAGTACACCATCTTGAATGTGAATGCTCCAGCTGATGCCAAGTGAAGCAAAGAAGATACTCTGCTTCCAAAGTCTGCCCCAAGTGAAGTAAAATAAAAGGCTGTGTCTCAAGATAATTTGGGTGCATTGCAGTATGACAAGCCATGTCCACTACAGACAACTAGAGCAGGCAAAATGAGGGTGAGGGTTTCTCAGCTACTGAAATGTTAATAGAAGGTTTGTTGACTGGTAAATGGAATGGAGATGGTAAGACAACCTAAGAGGAAATGGAATGTTGCCAGGACATAATCTAAGAGAGCCCTACATGCATTGTAATGAGAAGAGGGGTTTTATATGTTTATTTCTTTCTGCATGTGCATGTGTTTGCATGTGGGGGGGGCACACATGTGAGGGCATATGTATGTGTGTGAATGTGTGTAGAGGCTCAAGGTTAATGTCAGCAATCTTCTTAGATTCCTTCTACCTTACTCTTTGAGGCAAGGTCTTGCAGTCAAACACTTGTCTCAGGAGCCCACTTGCTCTAAGGATCCATCTCCGCCTTCCAGGTGGAAGGGCTGGAACTACACAGCCTGGCAAAGTTAGATTCTAATTATGGTTCTGTGACTTATAAGCTATGTGGCCCTGAAAAAGAATTTTTTTAAAGAATTTTTTAAATCTAATTTAAAATCAATTATAATGGCTCACTTCCTTAAGTGCATATAACTTAAGGCAAAATAAAAACAAAAAACAAAAAAGCTCCTACAATTTAATTTTAAATGACTAAACACTCAACATTACCTTGTGGGGGAGTAAACTGCCTATACAAACAGGACCTGAAGGCAGGGCTAGGTAAGAGAAGGGCCATTTTATATAAAGTGGGAGAGACTAAGCTAGTTTTAAAGCTTGTGTGATGGAACCAAGTGAACTCAAAGAGAGACCACAAGGAGGGAATGGAATCCTGGAGGTCAGCTGTGGAAAACGTCTATTTCCTTCATTGTAGCAACATGGAATGCAGTGGCAGTTGGAAATTTGTAGACTGGCAGCTGGGAGCTGCAGTGCTTATTTTGTTCTCTTCACGAGGATTCTGTGTTCTCTACAGGGTTAGTGGCATTATTTGCAGAGTAAAACCTACAGCAAGTGGGTAAAGTAAAACCTACAGCAAGTGGGTAAAGTTTCCGCTACAACGGAAACCAGAAGAGCAACTCCTCTCAGGAACCCAGTAGGGCAGACTGATGGGCAATGCTCAGGACAGAAGTGAATCACAAATACAAAAATACTCCTTTGGAGGTGAGTCATAACACATTTAGTTAGGGTCTGTGTTTGGTTTCTTGGATTCCCTCAAAGTGCAGTTTAAATAAGGTTCTGTACATCTTCCCTGGATGCCTTCGGTTCCCTAGCATCACCATTACTTAGTCATTTCATGCAAATGCACAAAGCAGTACCTAGGTAGGCTGAAGGCATTCATTTTTTAAGTCAGGGATAGAATCATAAAACATGCTTATTTTCAAAAGCAGCTTTTCTAGTACTTCACAAATAGTCAAAGGAAGACTTCAGGTTTATAGGTGTCCTGTTCAAGATTGTCAGATATTATGGGATGTTTTCCCATTTGTGAGCTGAGGAACTATTATCATTTGACTTCAGTAATGGTTTCTGAACTTGTCCTGTGCTTGGCTGACTGAAGGCACTAACCTAGGTCTCACTAACTCTGCATTTATACCAAAAAGGAAAAAAAAAAAAAAAAGGTATTTTGGTACCCTCCCCCCTTGTGGGAAGATAAAGTAAATAGCATTTGCTTTGGATTAGTCTAGTACATAGTAGATGCTTTCTGAGTATATCTAAAGAAACACATGTTTGGACAAACTAAATTCTGAGAAAAATGTTCACTTTTAATAACCATCACAAACACATATATGTACACACACACACACACACATACACACACACACACACACACACACACACATACACACACACACACAGTCTCACTCTGTAACTCAGGCTGGCCTCAAACTCAAAGTTATCTTCCTGCCTTAGCTGCTTGACTACTAAGATTAAGGCATGAGATACCATGCCCAGCTAAATATACATCCATGTTTCTGTGTATATAATATATTCCTGTGGACATGTGTATGTAGGTGCACTCACCCATGCGTGTATGTGTAGAGGCTTGAACGTCAGCACTGGATGTCTTCCTCTATTACTTGCCATCTTATTTTTAAGACAGGGCCTCTCACTCAACTTAAGAGCTGGCCAATTGGCCAGTGAGGCTCTAGAATCCACCTGTCTCTGCCCCCCACCCCCAGTGCTGGAGTTATAGGTGTGCAACCCCAAGCCTGGTTTTTTCATGGGTGCTAGGGCTCAGAACTCAGGTCCTCATGCATGTGTAGCAAGCAGTTTATCCACTGGTCCATCTTCCTAGCCCCTAAACAATTTAGAGCTGGAAGTTCTAAATTTGGGGCACATTTAAATTACCCTAAAATTCAAAGAAAAAGCTGCCTTTTAGCCAGGTGTGGTGGAGCATGCCTTTGATCCCAGCACTTGGGAGACAGAGGCAGGCGGATCTCTGTGAGTTCAAGGCCAGCCTTGTCTACAGAGCGAGCTCCAGGCCAGCTGGGACTAAAAGGGAGACCCTGTCTCAAAAATACAAAAATACAAAAAAGAAAAGAAAAGAAACCTAGAACTTGATTTTTAATTTTTTTTAGTTTATTCATTTTTATTTTATGTGTATGAGCATATTTCCTCCATGTATGTAAGTGCAACCATGTCATGCAATGCCTATAGAGGCCAGAAAGGATATTAGATGCCCCTGGAACTGGACTGGAGTTAGGGATGGTTGTTAGCCACCATGTAGGTACCTGAACCAAAGAGACAGTGATCCTAAGTGCAGAGCCATCTCTCCAGCCCCCCTAATACTTTGATTTTTTTTTTTTTTTTGTCTCTTTGAGACAGTGTCTCCCTGTAGCCCCAGATGTCCTGGAACTCACTATATAGATCAGGCTGGCCTTGATCTCACAGAGATCCACGTGCCCCTGCCTCCCAAGCACTGGGATTAAAGGTGTGTGCCACTATGCCCAGCTAATACTTGATTTTAATTTGAAGTTAAAACATACTAATAAATAGACATATCAAAGCAAACGGATACAATTTTATCAACTACTATATTCTTTTTCTACAAGAAAATTAAAGGCCTTTATAAAGAACAAAAACTAGAAGCAAATTCCATGGAGAAAGAACAATGAATGAAAATAAACCTTCCCTTAAACCCAGCTGGTAGGCTGAAAAGATCTCACATTTTGCTTGACTGTATGTAGCCTTTTCACATGAATGTTTGTTAAAGGGCAATTTAGTATAACTGTCTGATCACTAAACTTGTTGCTTAGACAATCTGTCTATTTCTGCCTCAGAAAAATCAATGTCATGCTCAGAGCTAAATTACTAACATGCAGTTCAAGCTTACAAATATTCTTGTAAATGCAGTGATGCAGATGAATATGCTTCTCTGTGGCCTTAAAACCCATTCAGCAAAGAAATGTTCATGTCAAGAAATGGGTATGGGACAACACACTGTGACCCAGCTCAAGAAAGATTCATATAGCTGGGCATTGTTAAAACTGTATTAATCACACAACATTTTATATAGCTTAGAAAAATAAAGGAACAGTGGCCAATGAAACAGGGAACACTGGTGGCTGTTTATACTGAGATAAACAACTGATACAATATCCTACAGCAATTCATTATGAATGTTTCAAGTTCTCCTTGAGAGTCTAAATTCTGCAAAATAAAATGGGTTAATTCAGGTTAATTCACTTAAAAAGGCATTATAACCTTCTGGTTATAAAGTCATTACAATAGATAAGAAACAACATCATGATAATGCTTTCTGCTTAAGTCTTCTGCCCATGACATAGACCTAGTTCTTCCTTAAAAAAGTGGAGGGCCAAGCTGGGCGTGGTGGTGCACGCCTTTAATCCTAGCACTTGGGAGGCAGAGGCAGGCGGATCTTTGTGAGTTCAAGGCCAGCCTGGTCTACACAGTGAGTTCCAGGACAGCTGGGGCTACGGAGAGACCCTGTCTCGAAAAGACCAAAAAACAAAACAAAACAAAACAAAAAAGAAAGTGGAGGGCCGGGCTGGAGAGATGGCTCAGTGGTTAAGAGCACCGACTGCTCTTGCAGAGGACCCGGGTTCAATTCCCAGCACCCACATGGCAGCTAAGAACTGTCTTTAACTCCAGTTCCAGGGGAACCCAACACCCTCTTCTGACCTCTGCGGCACTGCACGACATGGATGCACCAACCTACATGCAGACAGTACATTCATATACATAAGAAAATAATAAATTTAAAAAATTTAAAGAAAGTAAGTGGAGGGCCTTGAGTAAAGCACCAGAAGAAACTGCAGTGTGAGTTCTCCTGAGGCAAAAGACTGAGGCATCTTCCAGGGCAAACTGATGACTCCAGAAAGAGTACAAATGAGCTGACTACGATGGCAGAAAAAAGTCTGCAGAATACTTTTCTTCATCGTAGTCCAGGACAGTTACTGATTCTGACAACCCCACTAGACTGACTTAAAAACACACAATAGGGTTCTCTATCTCAGTGGCTTTTGGGCTGTGCAACTTTGTTGTGAGGGGATATTCTGTGTACTACAGAATGTTTAGTAGTGGCCTTGGCCTCTGCCACTAGATGCCAATAGCATCTCTTCTCCTAGAAATGACAAAATTTCTCCCAAACACTGCCAAATGAACAAATTCACTGTACTCCTACTGAGTCCCAGTGAGAAGTACTGATGATGGTGAGGTCCAACGTCTGTGATCATGAAGAGAACAAGGCTACACAGTTCCCTTCCCTGACTCCTCAGTGGTCCTCAGGTGTGGGGCTCTCAGACGAGTTTAGCCATCTAGTAATTTTCCACTAGCAGATTCCCAGCACTGAAATTATCACGAGGAGGTTGCAGTCCACTGTGTAACTTCACAGGAGATGTTGCAAATGTTCACCTTAAGTAAAGATCTGTATCTGCACATTCTTTCCATATGTAAGCACTGAGGTGCCCTGTGTTTTAGCAATGCTTCCACGTTCCCTAACCTTTATATTCTACTTGTGTTCTATACAATAAACGAGACTTGATCAGAATCCTGTCTTGTCTTCATTTCTCATGACCTTGCCCCTTCCCCTCTCTCCTTCTCCTCTAGGACCCTGTTGATAGACCCGCAGGACGGGTCACTCAGGATCCACAGGACTTTTCATATGCCCCAGGCAATCAAGGTAAGAAACAGGGATTTACTCGTTTAAAAAAAGTGCACTGGGCCTCCCTTCCTCATACCACACACACAGACTCTCCAACCTTTAACTCTTTTTGGATGTTTAAGTGTAGGCTTTATCAAATCCTCTTATGGGAGTGTTTGAGAAACAAGTATGTATTTACTTAGGAATTAGCCATGTCATAGTGTTTGACTTCCTAATATGTAGTTGGCAGCATTTCTCAGAAGCTATTAACTGTCACAAACTCTGAAAATCAAAGCTGCCCAGAAATTAAAAAAAATATTTGCCTTGCTTTTCAACTTCAAGCTGGTATGTTTGCTTTGAATAAACAACAAATGGGTTATCTTATCAAATCTACCACCTGAAATATCAGTCTGAAGTATCCACAAGTACAATTTCCATTTCAGTGGAGATTATATTTGTGGAATAAGCAGAAATCACAGCAAGAGTTTACAGTAGAACCATGCGCTGGACAGTGGAGAAGTCTATAGAGCCCTCCAAATCTGGAGCAGCCTGATCCTAATGTACCCGTAACTGCCTTTTACTTCTTTCTCTAATGCCCCTTGTGATGGAACTAGAAGCATTTCCAGTTTGGTTCAGGGTAACTACTTGGTTTAAAGTAGCCAAAATGCATGTGATACATTTTGAAGTAATTACATCACTTAAGTCCACATGTTAAAATCAGAACCCTGTTTCCAAATCATCACTATGTGTTTGAGCAGATGTGAGATACACACTGAGCACACAGATCTGACCAGTATAATCTGTAAGTGCCCAACATAACTCCTGTAATATATATACCTAAGTGAATGGGTAGTGGAGAAAAATCTATGACTAAAAATCAGGATATCTGGATACCAGTATCAAGTATGTGACTAACTTGTTCTATTTTCTTTTTAAAAATATTTTATTAATTATTTCTATTTTGTGTATGAGTGTATTGCCTGCATATGTGTAAGTGCAATGCCTGCGGAGGTCAGAAATGGGCATCAGGTCCTCTGGAACTGGAGTTACAGATGGTTGTTAGTTACTATGTGGGTGCTGGAAATAGAATCTGGGTCCTCTGCAAACCAGCCCCTCTCTTAACAGTTGAACCATCTCTTCATACCTGTAGCTTGTTCTATTTTCAAACCAGGTAAATTATTAACCATCCCTGCTAACTCCATTTTATAAGATGCAGGTGTTATACAATATGGCAACTGAAGTTTTCTTGGAGAGAAAGTTTTCTTTGGGAAAAAAGAGTTGGCTATAAAAACAAAAGTTATGAGACTATAATGTGTGGTGCCAACTCTTCGGAACTTCAAGGCAGAGGATGGATGGGGGCTGCAGGCTGCATCACCATCTGAGACACCTGGGTGAGAGCCCTGGAATAAGAACAGGGAAACAGCTTGAAGTCTAACCTTAGTCCAGCCAGGCGGTTACAGCAAATTGCACAGAAATTCATTTCTCACAGTTCTGGAGGCTAGAAAGTTCAAGATCAAGGAATTTTGACATTGGTGTCTTCTTGTCTAGTCCTCACATAGTGGGAGGGGTAGGGCAGCTCTCTACAGCCTCTTTATCAGGCACTAATTCCTACTAAAGGCCTCTTTTCCCCCCTTTTTGGTGTGTGTGTATGTGTGCGCATGTTTGTGTATATGAGGGAAGGCAGGAGGTGAATATTGGTGAATCACTCTCGACCTTATTTTTAAATATTTTATAAACTATTTTCATTTTATTTGTATGAGTGTTTTGCTTGTATGTCATGTAATACCCACAGAAGTTAGAAGAAGAATTGGAGTGATAGATGGCTGTTAGTTGCCACATGGGTTCTGGAAACTGAACCACCCAGGTCCTCTGTAAGAGCAATAGTGGTCTAGACCACTGAGCCATTTGTCCAACCTCTCCACCTTATTTTTTTTTATACAGGATATCACATGATCTTCGATCTCACTGATCTGGTTAAACTGGCTAGCAAGCAAGCCCTAAGGGTCATCCTGTCTTCACTTCCCCATACTGGGATTATGGGTCTGTACTACCATACATGGATTTTACATGAGTTTTAGGGATGGAACTCAGGTCTTCATAGTTGTGCAGCACATGCTTTACCTAATTAGCTATCTCCCCAGCCCTCCAAAGGCCCTGTCTTCTAATACCATTACCTGGCAATGAAGTTTCAACATATTAACTTTAGAGAACATAGTATTTAAAACTCAGTGGGTCTTTTATAGGTTAGATCATTTATAAATTAGGAACAGTCTACATTACTTTTGCTAGAAAATCAGATCACATTTAAGGACAGGAAAGGATCATGAGAAGCCCACTACAACCCAAAGATTGTCTCCCTTCTTTCATGCAGAGATACCTCTAAACCTGAGAAGCCACACAATATCTTTAACAATAATGCCTAATGGAAATCATGATTTTTATTATCAAGTAACAGTATGTGTGTATATGTGAATCTACATATAGTTCTATAATCCTTTTCAATATATTCAACTTCAAGGTTTAATCACAGCATTTCGGAGGCAGAGGCAGGTGGATCTCTGTGAGTTCAAGGTCAGCCTGGTCTACATAGTGAGTTCCAGGCCAGCCTGTGGCTACAGGGAGACCTTGTCTCAAAAACAAAAACAAAACAAAAAACTAACATACATATATATATATATATATATATATACATATATATATATATATGTGTATATATATATATACACACACACACACATATATATATATTATACATATTCAACTTCAAAACTATTTTTAAGTGATATGCTAAAGAAAACCTGTTTACTTATACTAAGAATCAAAGTTTTATCAAATGAATAAAAAGGCAAGGGGGTAGAGTGGAGAGATAGCTCAGCAGTTAAGAGCACTAGCAGCTCAAGGACCTGATTCGGTTGCCAGCCCCCATGTGGCAGCTAACAACTGGCTGTAACTCCAGTTCCAAGAGATCTGATGCCCTCTTCTGGTTTCTGTGGGCACTGCGCACAGGAATACATATACACCTAAGCAAAACACTCATACACATAAAAACTAATTTTTCCCCCAAAGTCAACTTTTATTGAAGCTTTGTGCATTTCATACAAAATGTCCCAATCAAATCTAGACCCATTCACCCTTCCTTCCCCCCCACCCCACCAGAGCTCATGCATTCTGCCAAACATGTTTTTCATTTTTCTCAGTCTCTAATCTTAAAATTTTCAATGTAGAAATTCACTGTGTTAGTCAGTTCTTTGACCCAGTCTTGTTTTTTTTGCTGTTGTTCCTTCCAATTTGCATCACTCCAAAATACGCATATATGCATGCCCCATATATCAAGATTATGACATCATAGGTTTTAGCATCTTCATCTTATGAATTCTTTTTTTTTCTCTTTATTAGGCTGAAAGATGTCATGTTTGAAGGCTCCTCCTTGGCAAGCCCAAACAACCATCAGTTCTGCCCTTATGCTCCACACTGGGGTCTTCCCTTCCCATGGTCACCAAATGAGGTCCAGTAAGTACCAGGTCCTTTCTTGATCTTGATCTGGGTAGTCCAACAATGGTAGTCTGTACTCTGAAGAGGCTGAAACCTCAGTAGTAGCCCAGTCCACAAGTTGGATGTCTCAGCAGTCCCCATCTGGCACTGAAGGTTTGGAGGATTCTGGGAGAGACATGAGTCTTCAGTCCATATTGGAAGGTTGAAAATGGCAAAAACAGTGGCAGCCACAGGGCAGCTGCACTTGCCAGTAAGACAGGCAAAACAACTGTGCTCTTTTGTCTTTTTACTAAGATCTCAAATTTTATACCTTAAGTACAATTTCTCAGGCCTTACTAATTATTTATTTCTGGTTATTACTTTCCTTTTGGATGTTTAAGGCCACACAGCCCAGATTAACCAAGGTTTTTGTTTTCTCAAGGTCAGTTGAAGATCTGGTCATCAGGTGTTCTTTTTTTTTTTTTTCCTTTGTGGGGGGCTGGCTCCTTTTGGCTTTTCATTTACCAGCTCCATCCACTCAAGGACAAAGTCAGGTCTTGCTAGACCAGGCTTCCCTTTTTGAAGCATGACTGTCCTCTTTATTGACTGGACACTGGCTGAAGTCCCATTGGTGGATCTTCAGGACCTCCCTGCACAGGAAGACTGGCGACTCACATTTGCAGGACATTTCAAGAGATGCCCCCATGCATAGTCCCCCTGGGACTTAGTTGACCTCTGAGGGCAAGGAACAAAGTTATCCCTTAAGTCCCTTGTCCAAAATGGTATGAGCATTAAGTATAGTCATTAAGCATCCAGAAAGGCTGTTACACCAGCCTGATACTTTTAACTACTGTATAATATTTTAGAAAAGGCTTGGACAAAAGCTCAAGCAGCCTTGTATAAGAAATACTAAGAAGCACTCCTATAAAATAAATACTGTGGTTAGATATAATGTCATGACAAACTAGTTTTTTTCCTCATTCTTTTGATTTTATGCATACATACCCTCCCCACCCATATACCAAAAATTCCTAAGTCTGAAAATAAATGGTAGGTTAATTCTAGAACCTGTTAATGGATTCACAATATAAAAGCACAGTTGTTTTCAGATAACGAGGAATATAACATTAATGTTGCTCAGTTTGCCTTACAACTAGGTACTTGGTGCTAGCATCCACAGATGACGGATAATTTGTCATTTGTTTTTCTGGGACTGTTACTTCATTTAACATAATATTTTCTAGTTCCATCCATTTACCTGCAAAGTTCATGATGTCATCTTTCTTTTTTTTATTTATTTATTTTTTTTGTCTTTTTGAGACAGGGTCTCCCTGTAGCCCCAGCTGTCCTGGAACTCACTCTGTAGACCAGGCTGGCCTTGAACTCACAAAGATCCACCTGCCTCTGCCTCCCAAGTGCTAGGATTAAAGGTGTGCGCCACCATGCCCGGCCGATGTCATCTTTCTTTACCACTGCCTAGAACTCCATTGTGATAAAAACAAATTTTTAAAGGCAAAAAGCCTCTAATCTACACCGACTGCATCTCTTCTCATTATTTAAATACAGCAGTTTCTAGCACACTAGGATCAACTTTATGTCTTCTAGAGTCAGCTCAATGAATGTCACTCTTGAATTATGAGCTATTCTTAACATTTCAGGATTCAGAATAGCAGGAGAAAGCAGTAAGAGCAACTGGTGATACTTGACGTATTCATCAAACTACAGGGAGATTTAGCATGTGTCCCATTACTACTGGATTATTATGGTGGGGGCCAGATTTTAACAAACCATTTCTCAAGTACTCTGGTTGTTCTGGCTAACTGTAAACAAAAAACTAGAGAGTAGACATTAGGAGGCAAACATGAATATACCAATGGCTCTATTTCATCTAGAGTAGTAGTTCTGAGTGTGGATTCTCAAGAAGTTAACATCAGCATCACCTGAGGGAGCCTAGGAACAATTCGAACTCCTGGAGCTCATCCAGAGCTAGAGAAGGAAAAATAGTGACAAGCTACCTGTCCACTCCAACCAAGTCCTACAGGTGAATGTGGTGTAGAGTACAGTTTGAGAACCATGGCTCTTCAGCACTAAGACCAAACTTACTAGGGATGGTTGTCCTAGTTACTTTCTATTGCTGTGATAAAAGCACTGATCAAACTTAGGGAGAAAAGGGATTATTTTACCTTCAGCTTACAGTTCATCATAGAGGATAACTAAGGTAGGGGCTCAGGGCAGGAACCAACAGTACAGATGATGGAGGAGTACTGATTACTGGCTTGCTTTCTAGACCTGTACTCAGCGTGCTTTCTTATACAACACAGGGCCACGTGGTGAGGGGTGGCACCACCCACATCAGGCTGGGCCCTCCCACATCACTCAACAAGCAAGCAGATGCCCACAGATATGGCCACAGACCAATCCACTGGGGGAAAATTCCTTAGTTGAGGTTCCCTCTACTCAAGATATCTAACACAGATGGTACCAAGGCTCTTTAGGTCCAGCTCTTCTTGTCTACCTATCAAATTTCATCTCTCCACTGTATGATAAGCACCAGCACAGTAGCTACTTGACATTGGCTGCACACTAAGGGTGTTTCACTACTCTCCCCTTTGACTATATTCATGTGGGACCATCTAAGTACATCTACCTGATATGATCCAGTGGGAATGAAAACTATTCAACCTCTATGACTACACTCAGTGTTATTCTTAAGGAACAGCATTTCTTGACCTGTGGACCAGGTAGAGTTAAACATTTCACACATTTAACAATACTACATACTCAATATCTAATTATCATTGCACTTATGAAATGACATAATCATTCTATGTATGTCTACCTGTCTCTCCACTCGACTATGACCTCCTTTAGTTTAGGGACAGCTTTATTCATTGCACTGCTGTACCTAATGCACAATGACACTAAAGAAATGTTGGCTGAATAAGGGAAGACCCATTTCTGGTGATTAAGCTACCTTCCAAGGTACATTCTACTGATATGAAGCACCTTAGGAGACCTCAAGGGCTCTCTTATCTGCCCCAAATTAGGGCAACTAATGTTGTGCTCAAAGAGATACTAGATATTAAATATAAAGGGTAAGTATGTTTCCTAGGCAGAGTGATAAAGACAGCACTCCAAGAAGAAAAAACAGAATACAAATAATTAAGATGGGAGGAATTAGGATGAGCTCAGGAGCAAGAAAAGTTTATATGGAGTGCAGAGAGGGGACAAATGGCAGGAGGCAGAGCTGAAGTCAGAGATGGGCAGAATGACCAGGACCTTCCAGATCATGTCAAAAGAAGGGGAAGACAATGAAGAGTCTGAAATAGACCTGGCATGATAAGATTTGCATAATTATTTAAATCGCTATGACTTCAGTAAGGAAGGAGTGTGTACAAGTACCCAACAATGTCAAATGCTGCCCAGACATCAAAGAAGGTAAAGACTGAAAAAAGTTCCTTGAAATTAGCGAGCTAACCTCCCCAAATTCCACAACCAATGAGTAGCTGATATTCAAGCAATGTATTGTCCAGATTGAGTGAAAAAATTCTGACAGGAAGAAAATTTGTTGAGAAAACAAAAACTTCAGAGACAAACTCTTCACCATTTATAAGTTTTCCATAAAGATCTGTCCTAGTCAGACCTAATGCAATATTCTTGTTTTTAAGCCAAGCATAGGAGTTACAGAGATACCTTCATAGACCTCTACTCTCCTGGCTAATCTGATACATTCCTAGCTCTAGGCACCCATCCCTAGTGAAGAGCAGTTAGGGGTCTCACAAGCCTGTAAGCCTCCAGGGCTTTGCTTGGCTTAGGTGAATCCCTTACTCAGGTTCCCATGTAAGCCACATGCCTTAGACACGCTGCATTTAGCCTGAAGCTACCCTGCCTGGGAGATCATTGTTCATCAACTCTAAACCTGCAAGTTATTTCAAACCAGTTTTAAACAAGCAGGAAACATAGAGAGTCTTGGAGTTCAATAATGAGGGATCCTTTGGGTAAAAGCCAGAGCAAACAAGTCAGTGGTACAAAGTTAGAATTTAGACTAAAACTTAAGCATATATGATCAAACAGCTTTTGCAAAATAAGTCATTACTTAAGCTCAGGTTTAGAGATCACAATAGCCTCTCTTGTACATGCTGTTGGGTTTAGTTAGCAGATAAGGACTGTGGATACCAGAAATCCCTCAATGCCCTCTACAGTGCCCAGTAGCTATCTGTTCAAGGTAAGTTTGCTGTGATATGAACTTTTAGTCTCCAATCCCATTCTATTCCTCTCCTCTCCTTTTCCTTTTCCTTTCCCCTTCCCCTTCTTCCCCTTTCCTCTCCTCCCCTTTCCTCTCCTCCCCTCCCTTCCCCTCCTCTCCTCTCCTTTTTTTTTTTTTGTCTTTTCGAGACAGGGTCTCCCTGTAGTCCCAGCTGTCCTGGAACTCACTCTGTAGACCAGGCTGGCCTTGAACTCACCTGCCTCTGCCTCCCGAGTGCTAGGATTAAAGGTGTGCGCCACCACACCCGGCACACTTTCTTTTTTTAGTCTTTTTTGAGACAGGGTCTCCCTGTAGCCCTGGATAGCCTAGAATGCACTATGTAGACCAAGCTGGCCTTTAACTCACAGAGATCCACCTGCCTCTGCCTCCCTAGTGCCAAGTGCTAGGATTAAAGACATATGCCACCACATCAACACCTATTTGTTAATAGCTTTACTGAGATATATGTGATAAAATCCACCCATTTATTGTGTACAACAAAGTAGATTTTTGAATAAATATTCAAAGTTGTGCCACAATCAAAATGCAGAACAAATGTAGAACAAAATGATACCATAATCAAAATGTAGAATGTTTTTCAACCCAAAGCAGTTATTTGCCCCTTCATTTTTAAAATACCTTTTATTAATATTAATTAATTTTTACTTCATGTGTATGAGTGTATTGCCTTCATGTGTATATATGCACCAGTGTAGTGCAATTCCTGTGGAGGTCAGAAGAAGGCCTCAGATCCCCTAGAACTGGAGCTATGGACAGTTGTTAGCTGCCATCTGGGTGCTGGGATTTGAACCCAGGTCTTGTGTAAGAAAAGCCAGTGCTCTTAACCACTGAGTCATCTTCCCAGACCCCTGCCCCTTCATTTTCATCTCACTCGATCTTGACCCTGCCCTGACAGCCCTGGGTAGCTAATAATCTACCATTTGAAGATTTGATCATTTTGCACATTTCATATAAAAAGAATCATAATATGTGGCCTTTTGTCCCTGGCTCTTTTCACATAGTACTTTGATTTTATTGCTGAGTGATATTCCATTGTATGGATAAGCCACTGTTGATGGCTATTTGGGTTGTTCTTACCTTTGATGTTGTGACATTGTGAATATTAAAGTACAAGTTTTATGGAGATATGATTTCACCTTTTCTTTTTTTTTTTTTTTTTTTCTTTGGTCCTTTTTGAGACAGGGTCTACCTGTAGCTCTGGCTGTCCTGGAACTCAATCTGTAGACCAGGCTGGCCTTGAACTCACAGAGATCTACCCGCCTCTGCCTCCCAAGCGCTAGAATTAAAGGCGTGCACCACTACGCCCGGCTTTTTTTTTTTTTTTTTTCCCTAATAGAGTAAAGATGGTAGTAACACTGCTTTTCAATGATTAAAACCTTCAAAAATTGCCAAACTATTTTCACTTTCCATTTTCATATGAAATATATAAAGATTTTAGTCAGTTTCTCTACAGTCACACCAATGTTATTATCTGCCTTTATTTTAGTCATTCTAGTAGGTATGGAAAAGCATCTCATGCTAGTTTTGATTCACGTTTCCCTAGTGCATAATTATATACTGTTTTCATGTGATTGTTGGTTATTTGCACATCTTTATAAAAATGTCTACACAGCCAGGTGTGGTGGCGCATGCCTTTAATCCCAGCACTTGGGAGGCAGAGGCAGGTGAATCTCTGTGAGTTCAAGGCCAGCCTGGTGTACAGAGCAATTCCAGACCAGCTGGGACTAAAGGGAGACCCTGTCTCAAAAAAATACCAAAAAGAAAGTCTACACAAACATTTTGCTCATTTTTCTACTGGGTTATTTGTTTTCTGATTACTGCGTTGTAAGAGTTCTTTGTATATGTTAGACATAAGCTCCTTATCAAATGGATGACTTGTAAATCTTTTTCTTTCCTTATGTGAGCTATCTTTTTATTTTCTTTTTTTAATTTTTTAAAAATTTTTATTTATTTTTGTATGTGTATGAATGTACTGTCTGCATGTAGGTCTGTGCACCCTGGTGCACAGGACCTGGTGCTTACTGGACCTCATTTGGTGACCATGTTGCAAGGGAAAACCCCAGTATGGAACACAAGGGCAGAACTGATGGTGGTTTGGGCTTGCCAAGGAGGAGCCTTCAAACATGACGTCTTTCAGCCTAATAAAGAAAAAAATCATAAGCTGAAGATGCTAAAAACTACGATATATGTGGCATGCATATGTGCATATTTTGGAGTAATGCGTATTGGAAGGAATAACAACAACAGAAAAGTCTGTGTCAAAGAACTGACTGAAATGGTGAAGTTCTGCTCGAAACAGTAAACTTCTACATGGAGAATTTTGAGAGAGACTGAGAAAAAGATGAAAAACATGTTTGGCAGAATGCATGAGTTCTGGTGGGGTGAGGGGGGCAGGGAGGGGGCATGGGTCTAGATTTGATTTGTATGAAATGCACAGAGCTTCAATAAAACATTGGCAAAAAACAAGTCAATTTGCTGGGTTTTGTTGCCTGTGACTTAAGATAAAGTCATACATCATTAAAGTAGCCTCTAATTGAATATGCCTGTGTCCTCTTAATAGTAAATTAAGGGTCTGAGAGATAGCTCAGTGGTTAAGAGTGCCGACTGCTCTTGCAGAGGGCCTGGGTTCGATTCCCAGCACCTACATGGCGGCTAAGAACCATCTTTAAGCCAGGCGTGGTGGCCAGGCCTTTATCCAGCACTGGGAGGCAGAGGCCAGGCAGATCTCGGTGAATTCAGGCCAGCCGGGTCTACAGACTGAGTTCCAGGCCAGTGGGAGTTATAGGGAGACCCGGTCTCAAAAAAAAAAAAAAAAGTAAATTAAGAAGGAAACTAGATTCCAGAAAGGGATAATGTGAAGATAAATATAAAAGATGGTTGTTAGGGCTGGAGAGATGGCTCAGCAGTTAAGAGCACTGACTGCTCTTGCAGAGGACCCATGTTCAAATCTCAGCACCCACATGGCAGCTGAGAGCCGTCTTAGGCTGGACACGCACCTTTAATTCCAACAGTAGGAGGCAGAGGCAGGCGTAATCTCTGTAGTTCAAGGCCAGCCTGGTCACATGTGAGTTCCAGGACACGGGGGCTATGGAGAGACCTGTCTGGAAGACCAAAAAAGAAAAAGACAACTGTCTATACTAGCTCCTTCTTAATCTGTAATGGGTATGTTGTTAGTCCCCAGTAGGTACCCAAAGACTCACACACTACTAAAACTTATATATACTATATTTTACTTTAAGAAAAACATAAAAATTTAATTTCTATGCCACAAAAAGTAATAAATTAAACAATAATAAATTAAACCAATTAAAATAATATATTGTAATACAACTACCACAAATCTTACTCTTATGCTTTAGAGCCATTATTAATAAATAATTACATGAGGGCCGGGTATGGTGGTGCACACCTTTAATCCCAGCATTCAGGAGGCAGAGGGAGGAGGATATCAGTGAGTTCAGGGCCAGCCTTGTCTACAAAGTGAGTTCCAGGACAGCTGGGGCTGTTAGGAGACGGGTTCAAAAGACCAAAAAAAAAAAAAAAAAAAAAATACAATGAACAGTACTTAGTCAATGTAAAAGCCAAGACAGCTGCTAAGAAAATAGTATGTGGAAAGCATACACAGCATTGACGCACTGGGCAAAAACATTATTCCTATCCAGGAATGCATGGAGCAAACTGTGAGAGACTTCATCAAGCTATTCCCAACAGTGTACAACTTAAAACGACAGCAACCCCATGATAAAGGTATTTTTCTAACTAAACTTTTGAGAACAATAAAGAGCGATGATGACAATGATGATGATGATAATGATGATGATAATTTAAGAAAAAAAAATCTCTGTCTTCGCAGGGAAGCATATTCCCTGCAAAAACAAGAAGGAAAGGAGCATCACCATCCTCTTAGAGGAATTCATCTGCACAGGTTCAAAAGCCTAGGAAGGCTTCCTTCTTCATTCAAAATACAAGCCCAGGTCCCTACATCATCAGCAAGACCCTTCCTGAATGGGTCACTTCATCTTTTTGACACGAGTCCTCTCTGTAGCCTCAGCTGGCCTGGAACTTGCTCTGTAGACCAGGCTGGCCTTGAACTCAAAGAAAACAATACAAAAATAAATGAATCCAAAAGGTGGGTTCTTTGAAAGAATAAACAAGATAGAACAGACCTCTAGCCCAGTTAACCAAAAGAAAAGAAGAACAACTCCAATCAATACAATCCATGATGAAAGGGAAATATCACAGACAAGGAAAAGATCCAGAAATCATACGGGAATACTTTAAAAACCTATACTACCAAGTTTGAAAAGCCTAGAAGAAATGGATGAATATCTGAAATCCTGGGAATCACAAAAGCTTAACCAAGAAGAGATCGACAGCTTAAACAGACCCATGATATTGAATGAAGAAATTGAAGCTGTAATAAGAAACCTCAAACGAATAAAACAAACCCCAGGCCCAGATGGTTTCATAGCAGAATTCTATAAAACATTTCAAAAAGACTTACAACCATTATTACTCAAACTGTTTAGAAGGATACAACAGAGGGAATTCCTCCCAAATTCCTTTCTATGATAGCCAGCATCACTCTTACCAAAACCAGGCAAAGATACAACTGAAAGGAGAATTATAGACCCACTCCCAATGAACACAGATGCAAAATTCTAAACAGGAACTGGCAAATGCATAAAGACCCACACAAGAAGATCAATATCATGACCAAGTTGGATTCATACCAGAGATGCGAGATGGTCAACATATAAAATCAATAAACATCATCAACACATAAATGGAATGAAAGACAAAACCACAAAACCTTCATCTCAATGATGCTGAAAAGCTTTGACAAAATCCAGCATCCCTTCAGCTTAAAGTCCTAGAGGGAACTGGATTGGAGGGGTATATTCCTCAATGTAATCAAAGCCATAACAGGAAACCCACAGCCAATATCATCCTAAAATGGGGAAATGACAGAAACATTCCCTTAAGGTAGGAACTCGGCAAGGCTGTCCCCCTGTCAACCACCCTCTTCAATACAGTGCTTGAAACACTTGCTGAGCAATAAGCAAGAAAAAGGAAATAAAAGGGAGTGACTAATTGGAAAGAGGAAGTCAAAGCTATCCCCTGATTGCTGATGATATAATTGTTACTTAAAGGAGTAGAAAATGATTAACAGCTTCAGCAAAGTGGCAGGATATAAAATAACCTACATAAAATCAAGGGCCTTTGTTACACAAGAAACAAGCAACTAGAGAAGAATCAAGAGACCTTCCACATCACAATAGCCTCAAAAACAATAAAATACCTAGGAACAAACTAACCAAGACACCAAAGACCTCTAAGACAAAAATTTTAAACCTTTAAAGAAAGAAATGAAGAAGACATCAGAAGATGGAAAACCTCCCGCCCTCATGGATTGGGAAAATTAACATGTAAAAATGTCCATTCTACTGAAACTCTTGTATAGATTTAATGCAATTCCAATCAAAACCCCAGAGTTTCTTCACAGGCTGGGAAAAAAAAGTCCCTAAATTCATTGCAAAACAAAAGACCCCAAATAGCCAAACAACCTGAGCGAAAAAAGCTACATGGGGATCTCTATACTGGACTTCAAACATACTACAGGGCTATAGTCAAAAAACAGCCTGGTACTGGCACAAAAAAGACCTGTTGACCAATGGAACAAAACCAAAGATCCAAATCTGAGCACATACAATTTCAGCCATCTTATATTTGACAAGGGGGCCAAGAAGACACAATGGAGAAAAACAGCATCTTCAGCAAGTGGTGTTGGCAAAACTGGATCACCACTTTAGAAGAAGAAATTAAACCCCACCTCTGCCCTGTACAAAAGTCAACTCGGATGGATCAGAGACTCCTAACAGAAAACCCCAAACTCTGAAGGTGATAGAAGAAAAGTTGGCAGCAGACTACAAGACATAGGCGTAGAGAAAAGACTTCCTAAATCAGACAGCAGCGCACAAGAATTAAGGTCAACAATGACAAATGGGACCTCATTAAACTCCAAAGCTTCTTACATCAAAAGAAACAATCAGAGGAAGATGAAGAGAAACCACAGAGTGGGAGGAAACCTTCACCACAGAAACATCTGACAAACATTGATTTCCAGAATA
This sequence comes from Rhizomys pruinosus, assembly GCA_009823505.1. NCBI lineage: Eukaryota > Metazoa > Chordata > Mammalia > Rodentia > Spalacidae > Rhizomys > Rhizomys pruinosus. Next base: position 453,949 of record VZQC01008050.1, on the reverse strand, counting down.
ATAAACTACTCAAAAAACAAAGAAGAAAGAAAACCAATGACCCATTCAATAGATGGAGCAAAGAGTGACAGAGACTTCACAAGTGAGGAATTAGAGATGGCTGAGAAACACCTTAAGAAATGTCAACATCACTAATCATTAAGGAAATGCAAATCAAACCACTTTAAGATATCATCTTACTCCAATAAAGACTGGCTAGGATCAAAAACAAATGATACCAAGTGCTGGAGAGTTGTGGGGAAAGGGGAACACTCATCCACTGCTGGTGGGAATGTAAACTCATACAGCCCTATGGAAAGCAGTATGGGGAGAACCCTTGGAAGACTGGAATGAACTTCCACCCAACTTCAGCCAACCACTCCTAGGCGTATGTTCTCAAGACTCACCCCACTGCTGAAATACATGCATGGCCATGTTTTATTCAGCTCTCTTCACATAGCAAGGAGCTGGAACCAACCCAAATGCCCCTCAACTGTGGAGTGGATAGAGAAATTGGGGTACATCTACACAATGGAGTTCTATGCAGCAGTAAAGAAAGACGACATCATGAGCTTTGCAGGAAAATGGCTGGAGCTAGAGGACATCATGCTGAATGAAATAACACAGTCCCAGAAAAACAAACGAGGAATGGTATCCCTCATCTGTGGATGCTAGTGCCAATTACCTAGTTGTAAGTATGTCTTGTGCATGCCCCCTTGAGTGTTTGTCCAAAGCAGTTGGGAGTGATGCATATTGGAAACAACAACAACAACAACAACAACAACAACAGAAAGGACTGCATCGAAGAACTGACTGAATCAGTGAACTTCTGCTCAAAAAGTAAACTTCCACATGGAGGATATTGAGAAAGACTGAGAAAGAGATGAAAAGCATGTTTGGCAGAATGCATGAGCTCTGGTGGGGTGGGGGAATTGGGGGGGGGCAACATGGATCTAGATCTGATAAAAAATTAATTAATTAAAAGAAATAATAAATCCAGATGTTTACCCAATGGAAAAGATTAATTGAATCATGAAACATTAATTCACTGTGATCCCTTAAATGACTGTTAAGATCATCATTCCAAATAGAAATTAATTAATGAAAATCAAGTTAAATTTCAATATGAGAAAATGGTATGTAATAATATTTAGTTTAAAAACAGAACAGAGGGACTGGGGAGATGGCTTAGTGGTTAAGAGCACTGACCCCTCTTGCAGAGGAGCCAGGTTCTATTCCCCAAATCCACATGGAGGCTAACAACCATCCGTAACTCTACTTCCGGGGTATCTGACACCTTCTTCTGACCTCTGTGGGAACTGCACGACATGGGTGCACTTACACATATGCAAGCAAAACACTCATATACATAAAATAACAATAATAACAATAATAAATAATAAAATATTTTTAAAAACAGAACAGAAACACTATATACCCACAATAATTTTAACTAAGATCTATGGCCACAGATGAGTTTTATGGGCTGATAAGAATAAAGTGCTCAGTTGGTAAAGGTCCTCCTTAAAGGAGGACCTAAGTTTGATCCCCAGAACCCATATAAAAAATGCTGGACCTGGGGCCAGACATTGTGGTGCATGCCTTTAATCCTAGCACTCAGGAGGCAGAGACAGGAGGATCTCTGTGAGTTCAAGGCTAGCCTGGTCTATAGAGTGAGTTCCAGGTCAGCTGGGCTACAGGAAAACCCTGTCTCAACCCCCCCCCCCCAAAAAATGCTGAGCTTCCTGGTATGGGCTTGTAATCCCAGCTGAGGAAATGGAGGAGAGAGGTGGCTCCTGTGAAATCACTAAGCTGGCTTAGCATTGCCTACTTGGCAAATTTCAGGCCAGTCAAAGACCCTATCCCTGCAAAGGGGGGATAGCCATCCCCATAAAGGCAGAAAGTACCTTAGGAATGACACTTGAGATTGTCTTTTGGCCTCCACATGTATGTGCACATACTTATATCCACATACATATAAATGTGCTCACTGGCATACGCGCGCGCGCGCACACACACACACACACACACACACACACACACACACACAAACACGAGACTTTTGCCTATCTTAAATTATATGATTTTATTAAAATATTTTTGAGAAAGGGTCTCCTATAGACCCATGTGGCCTGGAACTCATTATGTAGAACAGGCTAGTCTCTGCCTGGGATTAAAGGCATGCACTGTGACACCTGGTTCCTGAATTTTTGATAGGATGAAATTACATTTATTTTCTCTAAGGATATAAAACTATTATTTTAATAAATTAGAATTATTTAAACGTCAGAAGAATGCTCCAATTTATCAAAGACTTGTTAAGGGAATACTGGTATAGACCTAGGACCTTTCAAATATATAATGAAGAAAATGAACTGGTTCTTACCCTTGTGCCTCTTCAGCTGAGGAAAGCTGCTAATTGCAGTTGCTTGAATTATTTCCATTACAATTTGATACCTGATTTTGAAAGAAGAAAAAAAAAACTGAATAGGAAGAAGATGCTATTTCAAAGGTGCCATTAAACTGTATTTATACCAAATAAAAATAACATAGGGCTATTAGGCTGCAGCCTCATCAAAATAATCCAAATGGTTTAAATACCTATAAAAGGCCAGGCGCCATCTAGATGCTGATTGCTTCTGAGGCCCTAATGTAAGAATCACTCTGTTCTGACACAGATCATCATTACTTGTTTTCACACCAAAAAAGTAACATCATGTTCAGCTTTGAGGGTCATGTTAAACTCCTCCCACTTGTCCAATAACTAGAGCCAACTGGTTCTCCTAAGTTTTCATTGGCCAGGGACTGGAGAGATGGTTCAGTGGTTAAGAACACTGGCTGCTCTTACAGAGGACCCAGTTTCAATTCCCAGCACCCACATAGTGGCTAACAACTATCTATGACTGCCCTGGGCTTTGCACAGCATGGGTGTACTTACATATTATGCAGGCAACACCCTCATAAAATAAAAATAAAACATTTTAAAATTTTCTTTGTCCAGTGAGAGCCACAAGTTACATGTTATATATTATAATTATATATTAAAGTTTTAGGTTTGGGGTATAGTCCAGTGGTAAAAGGCTTGCTGCACACATACAAGGCCCTGAGTTCAATCCTCTGTATTGCCAAAAGGAAAAATTAAAAAATGAAGTTCTCAGTTACAACAGCCATATTTCTAGTGTTCAAGAGTTTCATGAGTCATTTGGACCATACTGAACAGTATGAATAAGAAGAATAATATTTCCCTAACAGCTGTAGCCCTGCTGCCTCTGTCCTGGTATATTCCTTTATTCTCAAAAGACTGATCTAGATCGTTAGAGGCAGAACATCTGTAGTGGAACTCTGACATAGATCTTTCCTAAAGTTGCCTCAGAACTTCTACGGCAGCAAGAGCTGGGAACCACTAGCTTAGAGCACAGGCAACATGTGTGTGTGTGTGTGTGTGTCTGTGTGTGTGTGTCTGTGTGTCTGTGTGTGTGTGTGTGTGTGTGTGTGTGTGTGTGTGTGTGTGTGTGTGTGTGTGTCTGTGTGTGTGTGTGTGTGTGTGAGAGAGAGAGAGAGAGAGAGAGAGAGAGAGAGAGGACATGAGTCAGAAAGCATAATGTAAATTTTACATTTTAGGTGATGACTGCAAGCTCAGGGGTTTGGCTATTTTGAGCATTTCTAATTGGGCTTTAGAAATAAAGTTCCTTAAGAGTCACTCAATAGGTACTGGGTATTTCCCTAACAAAACAGATCTGTCCTGAGTGTTTTGTAGCCTTTAATTGCATCTTTAAAGAATAACAATAAAGTTATTTATATTTAACATTAATTCTTATTTTATTTTTTAATTAATTAATTAATTAATTAATTAATTAATTAATTGTCTTTTTTGAAACAGGGTCTCCCTTTAGTCCCAGCTGGCCTGGAACTATGCAGACCAGGCTGGCCTTGAACTCTGAGAGATCTGCCTGCCTCTGCCTCCCAAGTGCTGGGATTAAACGTGTGCACTACCATGCCAGGGTTAGTTCTTACTTTAAACACAAACTTTGGTTAGGCCTGGTAGTGCAGATCCTGCAGAGGGATGTGGCAGGCGGATCACAAGTTTGAGGCCAGCCTTGACAACAAAATGAGTAAAGGACCAGCCCGGGAAAATTAGTGAGAACCTGTTTCAAAATACGAAAGGAAAAAGAGGACTGGGACATAGCTCAGTGATAGAACACATGCCTCACAGTCACAAGGCTTTAGTTTTAAAACAAAACAAAAAAAATTGGTTAGCTTTTCGAACAATATATACAAAATATAACATTCTTCGGATTTTCACCCAAAGCCAGAAGACAGACACAAATTCATTAAAGCCACAACTCTTTGTATGCTCCTCAATATTCTCAGTTTTTATTTCTTCATTTGTATAATATAAATACCAATGTTTGACTCTCGCAATCTCAAAGACAGACTGTTAGGAGCACTGACACTCTGTCACTTCTAGACTGTGGCAGACACTGCTGGTTGCCTGTCCAACATCAACTTCCTATTCCTAACTGAACAATAGCTTTATCAGTGAAGGCAATGCACTCAGCCAAAAACATCCTGAGCAGTTAGGAATAGCCATCTGATAGAGCTCTAGCAGACAAGATTAAAGCAGAAGCTGGAGAAGACAATCCCAGAAAAGCATTCTCAATGGGCAGAGTGTACAAAATCCTCCACAACATTTTCTCCTTGCCTTTCTATAACTCTCCTGTGTGAAGCAAGGATGCAATGGGACAATGGCCAGTAGGAACCTCCATCTTTTCAAGAACCACAAAGACGAGGCTACATGTGAGCATGGTGAGTTGGAAGACATGAATAGTTTAGGTCTCCAATGATATCCCTAAGCCCTCAAATCAGTCCCAATAAGAAAATCTCATGGAATGTTGCTACGTGGGAGGACCCCAATTTTCTAAACTCACTGTGTAAACTTGCTTTATGGCCAAATGCTATGAATATATACTCATGAAAATATATTCAGGTCTTATTTCCAAATTGAAGCCTTGCTGGTAACATTAAGGGTAACAGTTTAGGGGCTGGAGAGATGGTTTAGCGGTTAAGAGCACCGACTGCTCTTGCAGAGGACCCAGTTCGATCCCCAGCACCACATGGTGGCTGAGAACCGTCTTTAACTCCAGTTCCAGGGGAATCCGACACCCTCTTCTGACCTCATTGCACGACACGGGTGCACAAACCTACATGCAGACAGTACATTCATGCACTAAATAAATAAATAAATAAATAAATAATTTAAAAAAGGAGTAACAGTTTACTGATAGAACTTCCTTCATTCCACCAAATATTAGCAAAGTACAAAAATGCCTTATTACATGATTGTCCCAGAAATTTATTAAACAGATAAGGAAACCACTTACAAAAGCCTCCACATCTGCAGTTATCAAAGCCCAGCACTCTCTAGCCAGGTCCTTATTTAACCCTGAGTCTTGCTACTAGGGCACTGTCTTGTCAGTGTGCCCTCAAACACCTCCTTGGATGCTGCCATCTGGATGTCCTGAAATAGTCTCAATGTCCATTCACACAACTGTTCCAATCTTGAGAGTATGTAATAAGTAAATAATTTAACAGGTGTGATTCAACCCGCCCCTAAAAAAATAGAAAAGAAAAAAAGCTGGGCATGGTCGTGGCACACACCTTTAATCCCAGCACTTGGCAGGCAGAGACAGGTAGATCTCTGTGAGATGGAGGTCAGCCTGCTCTACATAGTAAGTTCCAGGACAGTCTGTGGCTATAGAGAGACCCTGTCTCAAAAAGACCAACAAAACAAAACAAAACAAAAACCCCAAACTATCATGTTTATTGTAGAGGCATCTACAAAGAAAAGCATAGAAATAATTTATGGGTCAAAACTGCTTCTAGTAAACATTTATTAATCTCTTCCTATTCTCTGGACATGTAGGAATGAACAACATCAATACAGTCTCTGCTTTCAGGAAGCTCTGAAGATAGACCAGATTAGAGGGAAAGCACTCAGTCAATAACATTTACAATTGCAGAGATATTTGAAAATAAATGTTAAAAAAAAGTTTTCAATTTTAAAATGTGTATGGCATGTGAATTTATAATTGCAGACATGCAAGCGCATGGACCTAGATTACAATGATGCAAACTAGAGATGACTGAAGGGTAGCTGTGTTAAATGGCACAAGTAAGAGTCATTTTAAACTTTCTCCCCCCCCACCTCTCTCTTGACCATCCTCAGCTGACCTCTCCATTTCTGTTCTAGCACCGTCATCCTTCTGAAACCCTTGCTCTATGTGAGACCCAGCCTACTAGTAAGCATCACCTTGAAGCCCTCCTGGTCTGTCCTCTCAAAACCTTTATTTTTTTGGTTGTTTTTAAGAATTTAATGAGTATTGTATTTACATCATTTCTACTCTTCCCTTCCCTCTTCAACTCTTCACATGCCCCCATTCCCTCTCAGTTTCATGACTTCTTAGATCATTCTCTCTCTCTTTCTCTCTCTCTCTCTCTCTCTCTCTCTCTCTCTCTCTCTCTCTCTCTCTCAAAAAAATCTAGCTATCTGATTCTGGCCTTCTCTCCCTCCCAAACCCCTGTCAGAACACCTCTCCATGTCTACTTTCACTCTATCCCTCCTTCACTCAATACTCCTCACAGGGGTAACCCCCACTCTACCCCGCCATTCCTTCTTTCTACTAGCAAGCTGACACTGGTTCTCCCACCCCAGATTCTTTTCCCCTTGATAGACACAGACCTCAACCAGGTCTATTTCTGTATCGCTCTCAAATTAGACTCTGGGCTCGTGCTCGTGTTCCGCTTCCTTCCAAAAGCGCGCGCTCGCTCTCGCTCTCTCTCTCTCTCTCCTTTCTCCTCTCTCTCCTTCATCCTCTCTCTCTCTGCCTCTTCCTCTCTCTCCTCTCTCCTTCTCTCTCAATTAGAGCCCACATATCTTACATCTCCACAATAACTGTAATGCACATTAAAATCTTTCTTCTATGAAACCTTAACTCATTTTTGCCCTATTCCAGTACCTCATCATTTAGTGTTTCATACTATTGGTTTAAATAGACACCTACAGTGAGTGCTATGAACAAAGAAAATTGTGTGTCTAGTCATTTGAGAGCCTAATGGAAGCCTAAAAATTGATGACACATTGTGAGCTCAAGTCAACATTGTGGCTTTGTCTATGATAAATACAGCATACTTTTTCTCTCCAAACAATCATGAGCCCCTTAAAAACAGAGGTTGTATCTGGTTTTCTTCTTAGACCTAGCTTGGCCCTAAACATATAGTAGTGATTCAATAAATATTAATCAACTAAATTAACAAGACTTAAAATCTCTAAATTTTAACAGGTATACCTAATATTTTGAACAATTTGTTCTTTTCATATTCTTAGTGATTCATGCTTTTGAACAAATGAGTCACAAAGTACCATCTGGGTAAAGAGTTAATATTTTTTAGTTAAGCCATAAAATCATAATGTAATACCAGCTAACATTCACACATTTATTTCATTAGGTGCTAAGTTTCTCTTTAGATATTTTAATTCACATGATCCCACTTAATCCTCATAATAAGTACCTCTATGCTGCAGAGGTGAAAATTGGAGTTCAGATGGATTATAGAATACATATGAAGTTCCACTGCTTGCCAGTACTAGAGCCAGAATTACAAATGAGGACTGCCTGACTGGACTGCTACTATCCATTTTCCCACTATTCTAAAAGTCAGTATAGGTCTATATTTATCTTGGAGGTTTCAAAGTATTTAAGTTTGAGCAATGGCAGATAATGTTCTCAGACGTGCTGCCTTCTCTACGCTCTTGGGCATGGTTTTGGCCACATCAGACCGTATGCAGCACTCCCAACACATGCTAGCCTTCCCTGACTCGCAGTTTCTGCTCTTCTGTTTCTCCTCCCCCCTTGTACACAATCACCTTTCCTTGTCTCTAAAATCCCCTGAAATTCTATTAGTTCTTAAGTGCCTAAGATCAAGACTAAGCTTAGGATTTGCTCTTTCATAGGAGGTTTAATGCCATACTTGGCTGGCTTTTAGAGCCACTTCTGTCCTGGAGATGTCTCACTGCTTAGGTCTTCATTTCTACATGCATGTCTTATAACAGTATAACATCAGTGACAGGGAGGATCTAGAGGGCAAAACATTTGTAAACACAACCCTGACTGAAAGTGCTTAGAATTATGGAGAATGAGCTGGCAAGAATGCTCAGTGGGTAAAGACGCTTGCTGCCAAGCCTGACAACCTGAGTTCAATCCCTGGGTCCTATGTGGTAGAAGACATAAATTGACCTTACACAAACTGTTCTCTTACCTCCAAATATGCACTATGACATATGTGCACATGCACATACACAGGCACACAAAATAAATGTAATACAACTTTAAAAAACTTAATTTTTAAAAAGATGCTATAACAGAAATTTAATTACTTCCCAACTCTGATAATACCCTGCCTAAAGTATCCTTCCTGTTTCATATAAGGAAAAACCCATAAAAAGACACTTGTCACTAGCTCCTGTGAGTAGCCACCTCACCCTCCCTTTCATTTTAAACACCTACTAAATAGACTTACAGCAGGTTGGTGTTTATGAACTCTGAAAACTGAACCAAAACATCTGAAATGCAACAAAATTCAGATCAATCACCTTAAAAATCTAGAGGGTTACTGCATTTCTACTGGCTGTTGCTCAGAGCAGTTTTGTAATTTTTATAAAGTTGACTTCAAAGTCACCTATGCACCAAGCCATGGTGTTGTGTATTTCTCTTCATTTATGAAGCATACTTTAGATTTTTAGAAATTATGGTTTAAAAAAAAGGAAATTATGGTTTTCAAGTTTTCTAGGCATGCACATGCTAGAATTTCTTGGAACAACTGAAAGTAGGACAAACTTCAGCTTAGGGAAATTTGGTAAGCAGTTTGAGAAACACTATTTACTATTAACACTAGCAAAGATACAACTGGGTGCAATGGCACACACAGCCTTAATCCCAGCACTCAGGAGGCAGACCTCTATGAGGTCAAGGCTAGGCAGGGCTACAGAGTGAAAGGCTGTCTCAAAATTAGTAAGTAAATACATCCACGGGACCCAATCATGCTAACTCAATCAGACAAGGTCCCAGAGTGAATTGAGAGAAAAGGGCGGTGGGCTGGCACTGGACTGAGAACTGCAGAAGACTGATTACTGCCGGGTGACAGAAGTATGGCTTAAGATTTCCAGGGCCACACTCCTCCCAAGTTGAGTGTTGGCCTTTAAAACTCCACATGGTTAAGTGAGTGGTCTCTTTGCTGCGATTTTACATTTGGAGGCCCCACCAAGATATAGAGGTGACCCCAAAGGGGGTAATCAGCAGAGACCCTCATTAGCAGTAAGTGTGTGGCCAGTAGGAGCGCTGTGGGAGACCTTCCCCATCTCCAGTCACTCTGAGTGCACACTCATCTGGATGGGTCCATTTCTGGAATAGAGCTCTAAACTGGTTAAAGCCCATTCAGGGGGCCAGAGGCAGCCTGAACCCTTTGGGGCGCTGAAAAGAGACGTCTTTCTAAGCTTGGTTTGTTGTTATTGTTGTTGTTGCTGTTGTTGTTAACTGGTGCCTGGGTACATGTGGGAGCAAGGATCAATCCCTACATATATCTGGTGTCTATGAGTCTGTATGGTCCTACCTGTTCAGGTTTTTTTGTTTTGCTTATTTCTATCTCCTTCATTTTCTGGACTATACTTTTCCTTAAGGGCTCTTACTGCTGGAACTATGGGGCAGGGAGTGTCCCTAACTACCATCACTCAATTGGATCTAATGCTCTTTCCTTTTCTAAAGCAAAAATGAAAGTAAAGCCCTGTAGCCTCAGAACTTTATAGGATCTGGAATGGTGGTGGCCATTGGCTGGGCCTCTTGGTCCAACCTCCCCTTTGGCTCAGGGGTCCTCAGCTGCCACCGAACCTAACCCCTGTTCTACCAGAAAATTTAGAGACTCCCCTGGGGTCCCACCCCACCCAAAGCCACGTGAGCCTCTGTATGTCCTACTGCAGGCTACCAGAGAAGAAAGGGATCCACCTTTTTCCAGATTTAAGGTGGTAACTATGTCTTGTGTTTGTGGTAACTGTTCTTCCAGTATCTAAGATTCATGTAGCCCTGCTCCTCATGTGTCTAAGTTTTCGTGTGTGTTTGTAATTCAGTCATTGTAATTGTCTCACGTTGGTTTTGTCAAAGTGGCCACTCCAAGTTTCTTTCTATCCTTTATGTGCACAGAATTGTTCAGAAGGTGGCATTGGGTCCCCTGGGACTGGAGTTACAGCCAGTTGTTAGTTGCCATGTTTGTGATGGGAACCAAACTCAGGTCCTTTGTAAGGGCAGCCAGTACTCTTAACCCGAGTCATCTCTCTAGCCCCCTGGGGAATTTTTAAATATAACGTCTTTTTTTTTTTTCTTTTTGAGACAGGTTCTTCCTGTAGCTCCAGCTGGCCTAGAACTCAATACATAGACCAGGCTGGCCTTGAACTCACAGAGATCCATCTGCCTCTGCCTCCCAAGTGCTGGGATTAAAGGGGTGTGCCACCACGCCCTGCTTAAATATAACCTCTTAAGAACTACTTTAATCTCTTCAAAGGATATGCCCTCACTAGGCTATATCCCTTAAAAGGTTTCCTTCCTCTTCACACTCCTGTCTTTTTAAATTTTTAATACAGGGATACTTTATTATTTTTTGCAGTAACATATTTATTTATTATTTATTTTAAGGGATTCACAATATAAGAGCACAGTTGTTTTCAGATCACATTAACATTGCTCAGTTTGCCATACAATTAGGTAATTGGCGCTAGCATCCACAGATGAGGGATACCATTTGTCATTTGTTTTTCTGGGACTGTGTTACTTCACTTAGCATGATATCTTCTAGCTCCAGCCATTTACCTGCAAAGCTCATGATGTCATCTTTCTTTACCACTGCATAGAACTCCATTGTGTAGATGTACCACATTTTCTCTATCCACCCATCAGTTGAGGGGCACTTGGGTTGGTTCCAGCTCTTTGCTATTGTGAAGAGAGCTGCACTTAACATGGCTGTGCGGTAAGATGAGTCTTGTGGGTACATGCCCAGGAGTGGTATGGCTGGGTCAGGTCACACTGCTGTCTTAAGGACAAAGCTCCTAACACATGAACTCTCAGGATGCACACTCAAACTAGATCAAACCACAGTCAGTGTCTTAAAACAAAAGCAGAACTGATGTATGCTGAGTCTGAGCCTTAGCAGAATACTCGGTTTGTCTGTGGTCTTTTATTTTTCTGTTCTCCAAGAGCTAAAATGTGGGTATGGTATCAAGCTGCTTCACTTATGCAGGCAAAGGCAGTAAGTACTCTTAAGGTAATAGACCAAAATGAAGGCACTTGGTTCACTAAGTGAACACACAAGAGAGACATATACCATTCTAGACCATTCATCTGCAAGCCATTTTGTTGGTGGAGATTATTTCTTTATTGTTTGAGGTCTCTGCACTTACAATGTACTTGCAACCCCAGTCAGTAGTTTCTAAAACGAGTCTCTGAATAAGCTCTTTCAATCACTGAAGGAGATAAGGGAAAGGGAAATAAGCCTGAACTGAATTGGAAAAAATGTATGAAATGCACAAAGCATCAATAAAAATTAAATTAAAAAAAATATCCTCAAAGATGCTGATTCCATTAGATGGGTGTATGACCAAAATCTCTTTCTTTACCTAAATTTTACTGATACATTGCCAAGATTAGGAACCACTGACTTTGTCCACCTTACTCAAAAATACTACCTTTGAATTTTCTTGGAGTCTGTACACAATTCCTATGTTAAAATGAGATATAAATATTATCATAGAGGGCAACTGTTTTGTTTTTCTAGATTGACTCACTGGGAATTTCCCTTAGGGTATGAGTACTTGTGATTTTCAGTGCTTGTGGTTCAGACAAAACAGTGGGCCCCACCACACCCCAGCTCTCAAAGGTGCCCTCAACCATGCAGCATAGGCCAGTCCAGGCAGCATTTTCCAGTCTTTACAAGGTTGATGGGCTCAGCCATGGACATGCATAGGAACTGATCCAAGTCATCCTAGGATCTCATCCTAGAAAAAGAAGCTGTTCTTCCTCCAGGAATCCTGACCTGGTAGATGTGTGCTGGCCACTAATGGTGACCATCTTACGACCATGAAGGAAGTATGAGTGGGAAGTCCACACAGTGGGAGAAAGGAGGGCTGAAGCCAGGCTGCATGCAAATGATTTCATCTGAGCATATGGATCTATGTCTGAATTGCCAGGATTTTCTTTTTTTCAATTTTTTTCAAGTTTTTAATTTTATACTATTCCAAAATATTCATATATGCACTCCACACATAAGTCAAAATTAAAAATTCTGAGAATAGCCAGGCGTGGTGGCGCACACCTTTAATCCTAGCACTCAGGAGGGAGAGGCAGGCGGATCTTTGTGAGTTCAAGGCCAGCCTGGTCTACAGAGTGAGTTCCAGGACAGCTGGGGCTACAGGGAGACCCTGTCTCGAAAAGACAAAAAATAAATGAAGACCCATTTTGTCTTACTGATAGCTATCTATCATATGTTATATATAAGAATGGGAACATTCTTTTCAAGTTTTAAATGTTCTGGAAAATGTATTTTCTTTCTCGATTTAGATTTCCTTGTTTAAAGACAGAAACCTAGAATCTGTAATGTGGAACAGGTTGACAAGACCGAGGCTGCTCATTACAGTGCTGATGCTTTCATCCGCCCATTGTAGACACTTATGATGTTCCATTTCTTTTTATTGATTTTTTTTGGGCTGTGTCTGTCTTTTAGGAAGGGCTGAACAATGATCAAAACACTGTCATTTTTGATGCATTAGTTCTTTCTGAAATTTGGCCTCTCTCAGGCAGTGGTAGAAAGTTCAGAGAACAAACCTCAAGACTGGGGTTGCATTTGGCCACACTCAGAATGAATGTTGTGACCAAGAAATCAATATGGAAACAGGAGCGTAGAACGTCGACTCAGTGATTGGCGTGAGAAAATGCTCCAGGCTTTACTGGCAGCTCACACTCACCAATTACATGGTCCTGATTTTATGCCGATAGATGGAGAAACTAAGGCTCTGAGATTTCCTGAGTTTCCTTCCAGCAAGACTCCATGGCTTAAAACTTCCATAACTTCCCCAATAGTGGCACCAACTTGAGTTTAGATACATGAACTTATAGGGGATATTTCCCATGCAAACCACCACACCAATGTTTCCTAAATTTGTTTCACCTGGGGATTCTTGTACTCACCCTAAGTGCAGGCCACCTCCAACAGAAATCATATCATCATGACAGGGACAGGCAGGACAGCAGCTTGAGAAACAGAGGAAATGCTTTGTAGTTAAGACTTGTTCCTCAATCCTAAGCCAACTACTTTCCGAGATTCCTATGAACTTGGCATTGAACGAAGCATGTNGGGCTGGAGAGATAGCCTAGCGGTTAAGAGCGCCGACCGCTCTTACAGAGGACCCGGGTTCGATCCCCAGCACCCACATGGCGGCTGAGAACCGTCTGAAACTCCAATTCCAGGAGAACTCCAGTTCCAGGGGAATCCGAGACCCTCTTCTGAACTCCGCGGCGTTGCACGACACGGGTGCACAGACTTGCATGCAGACAGTACATTCATACACATACAGAAATAAATAAAATTAATAAAAAAAATTAAAAATTAGCAAAGACATAATAATATATAATAAAATAGAATACCATACACAAACAAAAAGAACCAAAACTCTTTTTATTTTCCCTTTTTTTTTGGTCTTTTTGAGACAGGGTCTCCCTGTAGCTCCAGCTGGCCTGGAACTCACTATGTAGACCGGGCTGGCCTTGAACTCACAGAGGTCTGCCTGTCTCTGCTAGGATTAAAGGCAAGCGCCACCATGCCTGATAAGAACCAAAACATTTTAAAAGGAATGATTTAAAAGTTGCAAAAAACTTGGGATAACATGTTAAGTAGAGGGATTCCAATTAAATCATATGAGAAAAAAAATAAATCCATGGTCATTTCAGTCAGCTAAGATGATGTTCTTTGTCATACTCATGACACTACTAAAAGGTTCTGACAGATGATTTACAACAAGAGTACTTAATTATGTGAGCTATAAGGTAAGATGGTGCCATGTTCAGTGTTGTCACTGAGGAAATTAAAATTTCTACAGAAAGAGTTCTTTCTGTAAAATGGATTAAGAAAAGTATTTGGCCTCAGAGCTGTTATGCAAGCTCAGTTAGATAAAACCTTTAGAGCCGGGCGTGGTGGCACACGCCTTTAATCCTAGCACTTGGGAGGAAGAGGCAGGCGGATCTTTGTGAGTTCAAGGCCAGCCTGGTCTACAGAGTGAGTTCCAGGACAGCTGGGGCTACAGGGAGGCCCTGTCTCAAAAAGACCCCCCCACAAAAAAACCCTTTAAAACACTTGGGACCATGTATGTCCCACCACGAGAGTTCAATAAATATAAATTATCACTACTGTCCCTTACCACCATTGCTGACTCTTTAGGTATGTACCATCTCGAGAATATTTTTAATGTAGCCATACATTTTCCCAATTACAAAAGTATTTTAGTGCAATCAACCTAAGGCTTTCCTTAGTTTAACAAAATCAGGTTCATAGACTGAGGTTTTTAACTGCAATGGGCTAGAGGCTACATACAAGAAGAACTGTAGGAAGTCCTCCAAAGAAGAAGATAAGGTGACACCGGGGACTAGGAAGAGTGGAGTCACATAAAATTTAAATGAAACATAATTTTGATAGGCTTAGAACAGTGGGTAACTCTGGGTGGATCAAGGGTCCCCTTTCCTCAGGAACTATAAAACTTTAAGAAGCACATGGTGTGTTGAGTCCTTATCTGCTGTTCTGCATCTGAGTTATAAATCATATTCTGTGTCCAACTGACTTACATTCTCCAGTCAAAACCAGGGTATGCCATTCCTACTCATCAAACTCCAAACAGCCAATTTTCAGATAGTCCAAATTTTTAGACGAGAAAATTTTCAGTGATTAAGAAAACTCAAAGAAAAAAGGACCATAAAGACATTCACAACCATAGCATGTACAAAGAAATATTGTTTCCTGTTGACTTTGTAGCTGGTTCTAGTGTCTATTGATCCACACTGATAAATGGTTAGGCAGACTTTATTTTCTCAATATAAGCCAATTTTTATTTCCTCTAAAATAGCATATGTTCTTTGAAGAAAATGGGAACACACAAACACAATACTCAACGCTAACTGCTACTTACACTAGCATCTGGTTTTCCTAGTCCACATTTTTTGGCTTTATCAGATTGGGTTTATGACAGACCTACTATCTAAGAGCTCTTTTAACAATTTAAAGCTAATACTGGGGCTGGAAAGATGGCTCAGCAGTTCCAAGTACTTGCTGCTCCTGTACAGAATCTGAGTTTGAGTCCTAACACCCATGCCTGGCAGCTCAACTTGTAACCTTAACTCCAAGGAATGCAAACCTGGCCTTTGTGGTACCTGCACCTACACACACACACACACACACACACACACACACACAGAGAGAGAGAGAGAGAGAGAGAGAGAGAGAGAGAGAGAGAGAGAGAGAAATAAAAATAAAATAAAGCTTTAAAGTCAATATTTCTGGAAGAGTGGGGCTGGAGAGGTGACTCAGTGGTTAAAGCACTGGCTACTTTTGCAGAGGACACTGGTTCAATTCCCAGCACCCACAGATCAAGGGGATCTAATGCCCTCTTCTGACTTCCATGAGCATTGCATGACACAGGTTCACTTGCATACATACTCATACACATAAAGTAAAAATAACAAAAAAGTCTATTGAAGATGTCATTCAAATATTCTAATTTTGTGCCATTAACAACACACAGTAACCCATGGCACAGATGTAATAATTTTTTAAAAACCAAACCTGGGACTAGAGAGATGGCTCAGTGGTTAAGAGGACTTGCTGCTCGTGCAGAAGACAAGGGTTCAAATCCCAGCACCCACACAGCAGCTATCAACTGTCTGTAACTCCAGTCCCAGGGCATCCAATGCCCTCCTCTGGCCTCAGTGGGCACTGCATGATGAAGGTCCATTTAAATACATGCAGGCAAACCATTCATATACATAAATTAAAAAGAACAAAACCCTTAGCTAGGTATCTGGACTATTTCAAACTTTTCTCTATTTTTTAAAAACACTTCAAAATAAAATGCTCTTGAAAAAAATCCTAGTACATACTCATAATTATTTCCTTAAGATAAATTATTATGTGTAGTAACTACATCAAAAGGAATACACATTTTCACATTATAAAAGAACATTACAGAAAGGCAGTAATTTATACACCTGCCAGCAGACATGAGGCTATTTTTCTATATCCTTGTCAACATTAGGTACCATCAAAGTCTTAATATTCATCACTATTATGAAGAAAGGAAAGATATCTTGAGTTTTATTTCTTATGACTTTGAGTGCTACTGAGGATAATAATAAGGTCTGGAGTTCTTCTATGAGGTAGCTTTCAATAATATTATGTAGGTAGTATCAGAGGCCCAAACTGAATACCTATTAAGTTAAGAATTAGAGGGAAAAGAGGCTTTTCCTACTAAAGGAGGTTTTAAGCCCATTTTTCATCTCTCTAGTATGCAGAAGGTAACACCACCAAGACAAAAAGCATGTTTCTTTTAGCCTTTTGCCATTCATGGCACAGACAGAAAATGACATTTAAATGCAATTCTGGGATAACCAGTAATCCTAGGTCCTATCCAACCACCACAAGGACTGAGGAAACTCATCTCTGTGAGTCACAACAGAAAAGTAAGTTCTGGGTTAGAGCAGTCTGAAGTGAGAGTCCTGAATTTATATAAATACAACCCTGCACATCGACCCCCACTAACCCTGCAAATATATAAATAATGTGGAAACACACTCATTAACAATTTTCACCTAGGCCAGACATGGTGGTATACAAGTGCAATTCTCGTATTCAGGAGGCTAAAGCAGAAGATTCCACTGAGTTCAAAGCTGGCCTGGGCTACATTGTGAGACTCTATCTCATAAGTTTAAAAACATTTTTTCATCTGTTTTATGATTATTAATTCCTATTTTTGTTATCTTGTTTGTCAATGAGCCAATGTCACTGAAGATTCATTTTCTAATACCCAGAATCTGTAGAAATTACATGCTACAGAAATGAACAAAAGTATGTCAGCACTGACTAGCTGTGTCCTTCAACTTCAAGAAAGGCAAATTTTTCTATTATCTACATCTAGTTGCTACTAGTTCTTCATATTTTATGTAGGTATAACTTTAATCCCAGCTATCAGGAGGCAGAGGCAGACAGATCTCTGTGAGTTCAAGGCCAGCCTGGTCTACAGAGCAAGTTCCGGGCCAGCTAGGACTGAAGGGAGACCCTGTCTCAAAAAAAAATTGATTGACTATTCCTGACAATTGCTAATCTTACTTTTATCTCTTGCTGGGAACCCAGCATGATCTGAGAACTCGGTTAATGAATTATATGCATGACGATCTCATTTAATTATCACAACAAACTTGTAAAATAGAAACATGTTCTTTATCTTACCCTTAAAATTCAAGCACATAGTTTAAATGACTTATTCAAGGTCATGCAGCCTTTAAATGACTTCTTTAAAATCACACAGCTTATAAGCAGCAAAATCAAAATGCAAATCAACTCTGTAGAGTACAGGTCTGTAAGAGTATTGGGGGGGGGTGTTGACATGGTTCTTGAAATGGGGAAGGAAAGTGTCCTAAGAACTCAAAGCTAGGTGTGGTGACTCATGCCTTTAATCCCAGCACTATGGAGGCAGAGGCAAGCAGATCTTTGTGAGATTGAGGCCAGCCTGGTCTCCATAGTTAGTTCCAGCCCAGCTGGGGCTGCAGGGAGACCCTGTCTCAAAAAGACAAAAATAAAAAAGACAGGGGCTTATTACATATTTTAGCCTGCTTTCAAACTTAGAATCCTCTTGCCTCAGCCTCCCAGATACTGAGATTATAGGCCTATATCATGATGTCTGGCATTCTATACAACTTGGGAGTCAACATTCTTGGTTATTTTAGAAGCATGACTGATGGCAGTAAGTTGATGTTTTGCGCTGTCTATCTCTAGAATCGCATTTCTGTGTTAGCACAGTGACTAGTAACCCCAAGACAAGGTATATGTCATCAACTCCCAATAACTTTATTCACTTACTAATATCGTTAAAGATCAAAATACTACTCACATGATGGGATACCATTACAATCTCTTCCCAATTCCACATTCAGTGGCCTCATGTTGGTGGTTTCAAAATAGCTGTGCCTGAAGTCTTCAGAAGGCAGAAAGTGTCAAATGCTCCAAGTCAGGGTTCTCAGCCCACTCAAAACCCAACTGTTAAAATGACTGGTATGCCAGTTCTACCACTCTTCATCACTAGTCTTTTCATGGACTTCATGAACCACAAAACACTTTCTGCTACAGGAACTTATTATTACATTCTATTGGAAAGGAAAATTGCTTATCCTGGGACTCATGATGCTTCTTTTCAAGTTTAAGAAGCCCTGTCTCTGGCATCTCTCAACTATCAACTCATTCCTCCCCAGTTAAGCAGGGATTTTTTTTAATTGGTCACAGTGAAAGAGGAACGGGGCATGTGAAACATGGGCTTTCTTTTCTCCTTCCTCTTTAAGGCATGTGCTCTTTGCCTATAAGAGCAGAGAACAGGTTCATTCTGGATCTCCAGTGAGATGGGGAAGCCTGGAGAATCAGAGATAAATAAGGAGGCCTTATTCTGGTTTGGCTTTCCAAAATTTAAGAGATCAGCTAATTCTGAGATTCTGTGTTAGATAGCACACTGCTTATGCATAGAAAATGCATTCGCTGGAGAGGTTGTGGGGAAAGGGGAACACTCATCCACTGGTGGTGGGAATGAAAACTTGTACAACCACTATGGAAAGCAATGTGGAGAACCCTTAAAATACTCAGAATGAGCTTATCATCATACCACTCCTGGGTATATACCCCAAAGACTCATCCTGTCGCAAAGATACATGCCTATCCATGTTTATTCCAGCTCTCTTCACAATAGCGAAGAGCTGGAACCAGCCCAATTGCCCCTCAACCGACAAGTGGATGTCAAAAATGTGGTACATTTACACAATGGAGTACTATTCTGCAGTAAAGAAAGATGGTATTATGAACATTGCAGGTAAATGGATGGAGCTCAAAGCCATTATGCTGAGTGAAGTAACACAGTCCCAGAAAGACAAACGGAGAATGGTTTCGCTCATTTGTGGATGCTAACACTAAATCTCCCAGATGAAAGGCATGCTGAATCACATTATTGCTATGTTTCTGTTTATCTGAAAGCAACTATGTTGTTATAATGTGAATCTGTCAACCGGCTCTAGAATCCACCCACCAATTATTTTCAGACTGTAATTACTGTACATGGGTGGAGAGTATGTATCCATATTTTAGAATAATATAAAGTTAATGGAGGGAAATGTTAATTCCTAAGCATAAAAAAAAGACTGAGAGAAAGATACAGGACAGTTATGGCAGAATCCATGATTTGGGGTGGGGTGGGGTGGAGTGGGGGGAAGGGAAAGGGGAATATGCCTGAACTGAACTGAAAAAATGATGTCTGAAATACACAAAACATCAATAAAAGCACAAAAATATGAAAAAAAGAAAATGCATTCTCGATTAACAGTAAAAAGTCACTTTCATTCCTGCCTTATTTATTTTTAAATTTTTTTATTAAAAATTATTTATTATTTTTATTTTGTGTGTGAGTATATTGTCTGCATGTATGTAAGTGCACCCATGTCATGCAATGCCCATGAAAGTCAAAAGACGGAGTTGGATCCCTGGAACTAGAGTTACAACTGGTTGTTAGCTGCTATGTGGGTGCTGGGAATTGAACTTGGGTCTTCTGCAGGAGCAGCCTGTGTTCTTAACCATTGAGCCATCTCTCCAGCTCATCTGCCTTATTTCTTGACTCTAAAATGGTTCAAACACCAAAGTACAGAGAAGGAAGGGCATTGTTACTCAGCCTCATCTAGTCCAAAAGGTAGCACTGGATCCAGTTAGTAACTAGTCATTGGCAAGTATTCACAATAAAATTAAAATGATTTACAATCCTTGCTCTTTGAGTTATAACAACAATAATGGCTACAGCTAAAAATTGGGAATATACCAGGTCTTGGGCTAAGATATGGTCCAGATAGTCTTTCATGAGGCAGAAATACCTATCCACAACACCAGTGTTATTCCCATGATAAGCACATAATGGACTCCTTAATTTCAGAAAAATCACAAAGTTTCTCCTCCTTTCACTAAATTTCACATTGCTGCTAATGTTTTACTTTCCTCCTAAACCAAATAACTGTCTGCTGACATGGTTGGTTCCCATCCCTGTGCCCTCTGCTATTTCTTAAGACTCCACAGAAGGAATTATATTTTGAAGTTGATATACTTTTATTTTACAGAAAACATAAAGATCTCTAGAACAATTTTTCCTTCCTTTTCTTTTTTCCCCTGTAGCCCCAGCTGGCTACACACAGAGATCTGTCTGCCTCTGCCTCCCGAGTGCTGAGGTTAGACATGCACACCACACCTAAATAAAACAATTTTTCTTCCTTCTTCCTTTCCTTCTTTTTTCCTTCCTTTTTCCTCCCCCCTCCCTTCCTTCCTTCCTTTCTCTTCTCTTCTCTCTCTCCCTCTCTTTTTCAGACAAGGTCTCCCTATACCCCACCTGGAACTCACAGAGATCCAACCAGGCTGGCCTTGAACTCACAGATGTGCCTGCCTCTACCTCCATAGAATGCTGGGATTAAAAGCATATGCCATCACACCCAGAAAGAACAATCTTTCATAAGCAATATCATATCTTCCTGCAGTTTCAGTTTTTAAAAATTAAATTTATATTCATTTGTTCTTTTCATAAAATTTTTCTAGGATTTAGTGTTGTATAGTTTCTAGTTTTTCATTTCCTTGTCCACCCACACTAATCTTTCCCTTAATAGTTTATGCTCACTTATTGATTTGACATGCTGCATTAGTTTGTCTTGAGGTATGCTCAACTTCTTTTATGTTCCTTTATAATGTAATCTTATTTTATTTTATTCTGTTACTTACAGTTCAGAATGTTTTGAAACTCATTATTCAAAACACTGAATATTCAAATAATTTAAGTTCTTCAAGAAAGCATACAGTTTAAAGAATGGTAATATAGGGGGCTAGAGAGATGGCTCAGTGTTTAAGAGCACTGGCTGTTCTTACAGAGGACCCAGTGTTCAATTCCCAGCACCTACATGGCAGCTAACAACCATCTAAAACTCCAGTTCCAGGAAATTCAACACCCTCTTCTGACCTCTGCAGTACACATGTCCCCACTGCACAATACAGGTACACTTACATACATGCAGGCACAACACTCATATACATGAAATAAAAATAAATAATAAACATTTTTAAAAAGAATGGTAATATGGGCTGGAGAGATGGCCTAGCAGTTAAGAGCGCCGACCGCTCTTACAGAGGACCCGGGTTCGATCCCCAGCACCCACATGGCAGCTGAGAACCATCTTTAACTCCAATTCCAGGAGAACTCCAGTTCCAGGGGAATCCAACACCCTCTTCTGACCTCCGAGCATTGCACGACACGGGTGGCACAAACCTACATGCAGACAGTACATTCATACACAGAAATAAAAAAAAAAAAGAACGGTAATATATTATCTTCCTGTACACAAGCACTGTTATAGCTTGAATCTGAAATAACTTACAAAGTCTCCTTTCTGGAGTGCATGAGCCTCAATATGTGGCAATATTCTGAAGGCGGTAGGAGCTGGCTGGCAGAAAGCCAGTAGGAGTGGACCTTTGACCCACACCTGGGACCAGCCAGTACCCTGTTCCCTGCTCTACCGAAATGTGAACAGCACGATAGCGGACTGAAATTATTCTCAAAATGTAAGCCAAAACAGAATTTTCCTCTCTTTTGTTGTTTCTCTCAAGTATTTTGGTCACAATGATGCAAAAGTACATAATAGATGCACTTAAAATAACCCAGAGATTAAAAACCCATTTCCCCAACACACATACACAGAGAAAACAAAAGATTCCCTCAGTTTCCCATTCCATACTTTAGTTATGATTGCTGAAGTTAATCCACTCACTATGCCCATTTCTATTAGTGAAAACACCACCTCAGTTTCATATTAAATAATTCTCAGTCTTCATCATTTTAAACCTTTCAGTCTAAAGTTTTCTCTACATGTTTTCAGTCTCTATCTTGCACCATAAACAAAGGGTTAGAAATAAATCTAGAACTGGAAAATCTAATGGAGACTGGATTAGTGGTCAATTAGAAGAGTAGGAATAAGCTGTTTGATCTTTTTTCAATGATAATTTTTTTTACTATTTATTTTTGGTCTTTTTGAGAGACAGGGTTTTCCTGTGGCCCCAGCTGTCCTGAAGCTCACTATGTAGACCAGGTTGACCTTGAACTCGCAGAGATCTGCCTGCCTCTGCCTCTGCCTCCTGAATGCTGGGGATTAAAGATGTGTGCCACCATGCCTGGCTACATTTTTATTTTTTAATATTTTATTATTATAATTTTGTGTGTGTGTGTGTGTGTGTGAGAGAGAGAGAGAGAGAGAGAGAGAGAGAGAGAGAGAGAAAGAGAGAGGGAGCTTGTGGAATGTAGTGTTCTCTTACCAATTCCAAATACCTATTAAGACAAAATCTGCTGTGACAACACAGATGAACTTACTTGGAAGATAACATGCTAAAATGAAGTAAGGCAGACACAGAAGGACAAATATTGAAACCTCACTTTATAGAATTAAGGTAGAATCTTAATGTCAAACTCAAGCTAAGGAGATGGCTCAGTGCATGAAAAACTTGCTGTACAAGCATAAGGACCTGATTTTGGGTCCCTAGCATCCAAGTAGAAAGCCAGGTGTGGCAGCAGGCATCTGTTATCCCAGCAATGAGAGAGTAGACAGAAGGATCCTGGAGGCTTGATTACCAGTCATTTTAACAACTGTTAAGCTCCAGGTTCAGTGAGAGGTCATGTCTCAGATAAAAGAAGATATCCAATACTGATCACTGGGTTCAACGTGGGTACACACACCTGACATATGTGGGCCCATGCATGCTTGTACATGTACATACACACACACACACACACACACACACACACACTTAAAAGCAGAAAAATAGTGTTCTTAGGGACTAGAGCGTTGGAGAAATTGGATGCTAGTTAAATTGTGCGAGAGGTCAGTTATATTAGGCAAATAAGTTCTGAAGCTCTAAGGTACAACAGTGACTATAGAAAACAACATTAAATTATATGCTAAGAGACTGAATCCTAAGTGATCTTGCCACAAAACCACACTAGTAATAATGTTAGCTCCCTAGCTTGTAATAACCATTTCATAATATACAACTATACTAAACATTATGATGTATACCTTTACATTTAGAATTTTCAATTTTTTATTTTTATGTATATGAGTGTTTGTCTGCATGTGTTCAAGTGCACTACACATGTGCAATGACAGCAAAGGCCAGAAGAGGATATCAGATCCCCTGGACCTGGAGCCACAGATGGTTGCTGGCTGCCATATGAGCCAGTGCTCTTAATCACTGAGCCATCTTTCCAGCCCTGGTTTTGTTTTTGTTTTGTTGGGGATGGGGCTGTTGTATTTTTTTTTTTTGAGAAAGGGTCTTAGTATATAGCCCTGGCCTGAAACTTCCTATATAGAAGAGGCTAGCATTGAACTCACAGAGATCCACCTGTCTCTGTCTCGGGAGTGCTGGGACTAAAGGTGTGTACCACCACTGCTGGCTACACAAAAAATTTTTATTTGTCAAGTGTACCTTAATAAAGCTGAGAGGCAACACTATACTTTAACTAAATCATCAGCATTTGGTGGAGGTGTCTCTGATTTTTCAGCTGGATCTAATCCCAACTAATAATAATCTACTCATGTGGTTAAATTAGTAATTTTCACAAAAGGGGCAACATTTGCTACCAGGGAACCTTTGGCAATGTCTGTAGACACTTTCAGTTGTTACAGCTATAGAAGGGCTGCTGGTATTCAATGAGTACAGGCCAGGGATGCTGCTAAACATTCTACAGTGCACAGAACAAACCCTTACTATAATGGATTATCTAGCCCAGAATGTCAGTCTTAATCAAGGCTGAGAAGGCTTAGGTCAAACATCTCTCTCTGAAAGGTTCATGATAAAAACACCATTGTTCCATTATAATTAATCTGGTAAAATAAAGAAGTATCCAGATTAATCAAGTCTCTCCTTGACATAGTTAGCATATATCCAAAGTAGTTGTGAAGTAACTAAAATACACTGAATTACATGCTGTGACATTTAGACATGACTTCAGACTGGCAGCATTTTATATGGAAAAATACCCCATATAAAAAAGATTATCAGTATGAGTTATAATCATTTGGAGAGCTTTCTAAAATACTAATGCCACCATGTTCCTCTCCATTATGGATTACCATAAGATGGCCCTAAAGTCCCATGGGGCTCCACTGACCCCCCCACCCCAAACATTCATTACAGGATATTGTCATTGTTTTTGTTACCCTCCAGAACTTGATAGTAAGACACTTGACCTGGAAGTTTCAGCCCTACTGGCTACCATTTATAGTGTTTGCCACTGGAGGAGAAAAGTAATCATCACTCTTACCTAGTTGTGAACCTGCTAGCTAGTAAAACTACTGAACTGGCAAGATATGACCATTATTAGTGCAAAAGTAGCATGAATGTTATGGGAGTAACCACCACCCTCTGATTGGATTTAAGGCCTACTACAGGAGATGGAACCCATATGTGGTACTGTTATTAAGACCAAGAGCCTGTGAATAAATAGGTCATGGGGCCTGGAAGAGAACCTGCTACTAATGGTTGACTAAATGGACATAGTATTAGAGGGACTCCTAATGACTTATTGCAATAGCCATAGATTGGTACATTTCTCATCAGAGAAGTTTCACAATAAAAGGCAATTATCACAGAGACCCATAACTGGTCAACATCCAGAGAATAAGAAACTGCAGAGTGCTCAGCCCTAAATGGAACGTCTATATCACACCCCTCCCTCCCCTCAAGGCTCAGAGATCACTGAAGAAGTGGATAGAAAGATTCTAAGAGCCAGAGATGGTGGTGACTAAAAGGAAGCAGTGTTTTCCAAACAGCAGAACAGCTGCACAAAAGAAATAATAGCAATTGTGACAGCATGTATAAGACCTGATCGAGCCAGACAAAATCTCAAAATGGAGGGAAGAGGTGAGCAGGAAATCCCAACCCTAACCAAGGAGCTATTGACATATGAAAGCTTCTAGGAGAGGAAGAGTCAGGTTTCTTTATGGGTGTTGGCCTCTGTTAGGTCAACCACACTCCAGGGCTGGCACTACTCTCAAGAGTATTTTTGGGGTGGGAGAGATGGCTCAGCAGTTAAGAGCACCGTCGGCTCTTAAAGAGGACCCAGGTTCGGTTCCCAGCACGCACATGGCAGCTATCAAATATCTGTAACTCCAGTTAAATCCAAGGGATTTAACACCTTCTTCTGGCCTCCACAGGTACTGCATGCCACAGATGTAATTACATACATGCAGGCAATATACTCATATACATAAAATATTTTAAAAAGAGCATTTGGGCAATGCATATTGGACTTGATTTGGGGGGAAAAGAACACAAAGGTGGGTAGTATCAACCCACCATGTACCAGCAGTTGGAAGCTTAACCATTTGCTCTTTAATACTCTGTAACTAAGATGGCATTCACTTGGGCTCCAGTGAGTTAGCAGTGTTGATCACTATTCTGTCTAGAAAATCATGAATAGCTCAGTCTAACTAGCACATCTTCACTTCAAATTCTTGGATGCTAGAAAAGAAGAAAATGAAGTAGCTACAGAGGACAGCAGGATACTTAGCCATGATTTTATTAAAGTTCAGGTGATTCTAGCCTGGGTGAAAAACTACTAGTTCAGTGTAATGGAAAGAACCATTTCTAGCTCTATCATCCCACTGCGAAAACATCTTATTCTGACACAGAAAATCACCAAATTATCCCAAGTCTATAAATACCACCTTCAGGGCTCTGTTTTTTTATGCATCTATTTCCCAAATATGCAGAATATAAGACTGAATGATTTCATCAGATGCTTAATCTAAATAAAGATTATTTCCTGCCTGGGGCAGCTTATCCCAAATTTTAGTGAGAGCAGTTCAAGACAGTGACCTAAAAGAGATATTTCAGTAGAGATTTACACAGAAATACAAAATAAACCATATAAGTTAAAGGACTTGATTTCTCTAAAGTCATAGTCTAGTCATATAGCTTTATAGAGCAAAGTGTATATTGGGTAAAATTTATTTGGCAGGTACTCAACTCTGCCCAAGCTTTGTCCACATTTTAAGGCTTAGTGAAACGTTTAGACTAGTTAAATTTTGTTGTAGGTTTTAGTGAAAATGGTAATACATTTGAACTAATTGGGAATATAAAATATTAATTGTTTTTTATTTATAATTTGTATTGAACTTCCAACAATAACTTTGGGGTTAAGGTACACAAATGGTCTCTATTTTTTTCTGAGTTATACAATATCATATTGTAACACTTTCTTTTACTTGTAGGACAATTTAAAGGAATTAAGTTTAAGTTTACTTCCCAAATAAATAACATACAGTCAATGATAAACAGTTTGGGTAAATTTAATGACAACTTACACCCTGGCTCCTGTTTATGGCTATGTGTAACACAACTTAGTCATCTATAGGTCAAAACATAAAAACCTAAAAAAAAAAAAAAAAAAAAGAGGGAGGTGGGAGGTGGTGTAGTATCCCTTCTGGGATACAAATGGAAAAGTCTGTGTTCCAAACCTATTGATAAATTTTCAATTTTGAGATCTTGAAACTAACAATGGGAGGAGATTTGTATGTTCCCACAGGTAAAAACACCAATCTAAATGCCTGAACGTACAACTTTTGGCTGTGCAGGATGGACTGGGAAATGCCAGCAGAGAGGCTGACCCATCTGAACATTAAAGAAAGAGGAACCTCAGACTGCCTGAGTCACAGACACTGAGCATCTCTCTGAATTCTATTGGGGTTAACTGTTTATAATGGGCCCTAATGAAGTTTACCTTCCAGATGCTGAGAAACCTTCCTACCTCTCCCCTTTATAGGAAAAAGAAAAACATGATGGTACTGAAGTCATTCCCTAACTGTAAATTAGAGCCAACTGTTATAGTGGTAATTTCTTATAAAACAGGTATAACTACCCTTTTTTAATTGACTGATAGGCATAGGAACTGTGAAAGGATAATTCTCTATCTAGAGCCAAATTCAATAGTAAAGTCTTTATAAGCTGTGTAATTAAGCAAAATATATTAGTACAGGAAAGCTCTGACATCAGCAATGAATTATTCTGCCTAGGAGATGTTGGCTAGGGGATTCAAACCCCCCCCCCCAAATTATAAAGGCCTTTTGCCTATAAGTGGGATATATGCAAGGAGAAAGGCAGTAAGTCCCTGTTGTCGAAGACCTGGTGTGAGCATGAAAAATGTTATGAGACGTCACTTGCTAGCGTACAACTGGCCTCTGAAATGCTAGAGAGCGTTACCAAAGGCCACTACAGCAATACAGCAAAATATTGGTCTCCCTGAGACAAACAAGACTCCTCTGAAAATATCAGCTACACCTCAACAGCCTGGAGATACAGTGCAACAGTGGCAGCCAAGTGTCTATATTATATCCCAAAACTATTTAGCTATTAGCTCTCTCCTTGGAGGAATAACTCACAGTGGATGCCACAAGCTTATGTCCTCTAGTAGTTAGGAGATGTTATAAACCACAATAAGAACTTGTCACCCTTTATAGACAAACCACAGTTTGTGGATTAGCATACCATCCCAGCATCTGTGTCTATGCTCACAGCTTGGCTTGCCATAATAATTAGTACTGCTTAAATGCCTGTACATCCAATTGCTTGTGCTTTGTTAATAGGATTAAAAAGGTATCACTGGATAAGCTGTCAACCCATGAAGGGGATTAACCTGAACAGACTAGAGTCCAAAATGACATCTCCAAAGAAAGTAGACTGTTTTGCTTCTCACCCACTTGTGCCCCTTTCCCAAAGCCTAGGGAACAACTTACAGAAGAGGAGGCATGGTAGAATGTAAGGGCTGCTGAGAGATTGAGGTGAATTTTGAGACTATATAGACTGGACTCCTATTTGATCAACACGCTTGTGCATACAAGCTTCTCCAACTGGACTATGGGAACCTTGGGTTGTTCAAAATTTGGACACAGATACTTGCAAATTGGTTTTATATGAATGTTACTTACATTCATTGCTTATGCTTAATAATTTGGCTCACTCCAAAAAAATGCATCAATTACCTAACTATATAGCAAACAGTAATGTCAATGTTATCTGAAAACAACTGTGCTATTATATTGTAGAATCCCTTAAAAAATAAACAAATAAAAGAGGAAAAATAAATAAATAAATAAATAAATAAATAAATAAATAAATAAATCACTAGCAAAGTCAGATAGCAGAGTTCTCTAATTGTACCAGGAAAACATCAGAATAGTTCAGATTAGTTCTGAATGGAACTAGCTCCCCCCATTAGTGTTAGAGGGCTGGTAAGTATCAAAATATCAACTTTAGACAAGTATCTAATAAAAGACAATTTGGACTGTCAATAAGAGTAAGCAGAGGTAACCCTTAAATAGAGAACAATTGTATACCAAACAACAAGTAACCAAGTGGCAAGATTATGCAACTGTCATCTACATTTGAGAGCAAAAATAGTGGTCATTGCTTGTACAGATACTGTGCGGCCTTTGTAGTTAGACTACATGAGCAGCAGAGAGTAAAGGCTAGCCACAGGTCTATTCCCAGGATGCAGTGGTAAGCACAAATGCCTCGTAGATAAAAGATATTCCAGCCCATGTCAAACAGAACTGCTGTAAATAATATTTAACAAAGCCCCAGGAACTGTGTCATAGCCCAGGGAAAGGCACCTCAGAATATGAAGTACTTATAAAAGCATTCTAAAACTGTGTGTGCAACTATCATTAAGAAAAATACCTTCACCTAAGAAAAGGAAAGAAAACAGTTTCAATTAACATTTAACCAAGAAGAAGGCAATAAATGACAAAAATGTGAAAGGACATTTAATAGTACCACTCATTGGAGAAACGGGTATTAAAACCAGCCAAGATCTTACCACATTATCCACTGTCATGCTCAAAATTAAGGAGACTGGCACTGTTTTAGATAGCATGTGGAACACTTCCAGTAGAAATGTAAAACAGTATGTAAATTAAAATCAATTTACAATTCGACAATCCCCTAAATACTTATTAACCAAGATACATGAACAATCCATGACCTCAAAAAGATCTGTAAACAGATGTTCATGATGGCTTTATGCCAAAAAGCCAAAAATGAGAAGAAAGCCAAATTAAGGACAGATCATCCTTTGTTGTATATCCATATAATACTTCCTCAATCAAATGAAACAAATTACTGCTAAATCAAAGAATACTGAGTGAACTGTGCAAGCTTAGTGAAAAGAACCAACACAAAAGAATGATTCTACATAAATGAAAATTCTAGAAAAAAACCCGCAGATGAAGAATGTTATAAGTTGATTATTAAGCACAGTGAATATTAGAAGTCAAATTGTATAAATTTACAATTAAATAAGTTATACTAAAACAAAGCTAGTACATTTTCAATAGCAAAACTCATAAATATGAGCTGTCAAGACAGCTCAGTGGAAGCTGGGCATGGTGATGGAAGCCCAGTATGGTGGCACACACCTTTAATCCCAGCAGTCAGGAGGCAGAGGCAGGTGGATCTCTGTGAATTCAAGGCCAGCCTGGGGCTACAGGGAGACCCTGTCTCAAAAAGACCAAAAAAAATAAAAATAAAAATAAAAGAATAGAATAGAATTTCTGGGAGGAGCCTGGACTTTATGTTTATGAACTCTTGCAAACAGAGCCTGGACTGGCAGAGAAGAAAGAAAAGGACATGCCCTGTGAAGAAAGAAAAACCAGGGGGACCTGGCTGGAGAGAGAGCTGCGTGTGAAAACACACTGGGCCCAGGTAGAGAGAGGCGTTTAATGGGAAGTGTAATGAACAGTTGCAGTCTTTCTTTTCTTTCTGTTCCCCTTTCTTCTCATAAAAGCCTTGAATCTCCGGCCATGTCACTGCAGTGGATTCTACCTATTGCAGAGCACAGCTCACCTTCAGGCCACAGTCACAGATCTAAGGAGGGACACAGCCCGGAATGACCCAAGCAAGGTCTTCCTTTTGAAGTTTTAAATGGATAAAATGAGACACCCAGATCAATGTTGGCCCAGAATGAAAAACACGCCCCTGCTGGTCCACAGGGAATGTAATCCACAGCATAACTAGAAACTAGGGCATATAGGGAGTAACTTGAGTGCTCTGCATCTGGAGAAATTGTGATTGAGCCCAAGCAATTGGACATCAAAATCCACATCCTAAACCATTCCTCCATCCAGTCTCCCTCTACTCAGCCAATCTTGATCCTCAAGCAGCTGGTGGCTAGTACTGAGGACTATGGAAAAGCTCTCTTCTGAGACAATCCATCAAAGAGGATTGTCTTTCGGCTGCCAGTTCCCTGGGAATTGAAATGCTGTCACCTGCTTCATCCCAACTCAGATATTAACTGTGAAATTCCTCAGACTAAATCAATGCAATCACCAGAATCAAGATTCATTACAGCCACATACGTGAACAAAACTTAATCACAAAGAAGACATAGATGCTGCTCCCAAATTGGCTCTGCTCAAAAGAGAAGCTAACACTAATGGAGACAAAGCCTTCGTTCCTTTCTGCCATGGCAAGTGGGAGCATGGAAGAGAGTTCCACTTGTATGTATGGACTTAAAGTACTCCACTGCTGGAGTCGTCCTCCTATCTCTTCATATATAAAGTATTTTTTACTCAGAAGACAGAACAAGACTAGATTAATGGTGGGACTAGTGACCTATATCTGTAGAGGGCCTTGGCCTCTCATAAAAATACTTAATAGATAGCTGGGCATGGTGGCACGTGCCTTTAATCCTAGCACTTGGGAGGCAGAGGCAGGCGGATCTCTGTGAATTCAAGGGCAGACTGGTCTACAGAGTTCCAGGACAGCCAGAGCTACAGGAAGACCCTGTCTCAAATACTTAATAGAGTTCTTTCCCTTTAACTGTATGCCACAGTCTTTGGAGGCCCACCCATCTCTACAAATGCTCCAGGCACTTGCCTCCCTTTATAATATGGTTCTGCCTGAAAGTAGAATCAGCTGATGATGCCAGGGGTCCCAAGGCAGTACACCATCTGGCAAAGGTCATGGGTGGGAGATTACAAATTAGGAAGCATGGCAGGGAGGATGTTGTGTGGCTGGGGTCCAGGAATAGATGGTAAATCAGCCATTAGTAAGGCTAGTTGTGGGTACTACATCAGACTCATGCATAATTCTTTGTTCTCGGGGGACATTGCATCAAATCTTAAATTTGGTCACTGGGAGATTTCAGAGGTGGAACTTTATTAATAGACATGTATGATTTAGAGCAGGGTTTCTCAAACCTGTATGAGCATATGAATTACCAAGGCATTTTGTTAAAATGTGACTTTTGGATTTAGTGGGTCTGAGATGGACCTAAAATGTTCTACTTATTATAACCCAGGAGATGTTGATGCTGCTGGTCCATAGCTTACTCCTACCTTCCACCTGCTTCCCTTACATAAGGGTGCACCTGGAATTATCAACATTATTGGAATCTGGTTTCTACATACCTGCTTTCTATACCCCTTAGAGTAAATGAGGTCCCTTCTATATGCCAATTTATGTTCATGATAAAAAAAAAAGACCTGCTCCATAAAAAAAAATATCTTCAGTAGCATTTTTCTTCCAAGGTTCTTTGCCAAGCCTGTTAAAGGAATTACAAACTCTTCTGGATTAGCATAACCCTGTAGCTGATGCTGCCAGATGTACAGGACTCTACAAGGAAAAGAATCTTTCAACTTCAGCCTGTATGTGGAGGCCCAAGGCTGATGCTGGTGATGTTGGGAATCAAACATGGGTCCTCTGCAAGAGCAGACAGCTGCTCTCCATCTATTTCAAGATAAATGTCTCTCCGTGAACACAGAGCTCACCATTTCAGCTAGTTCATTGGGCCAGCTTCTTTGACAATTCCCTGTCTCTGCCTCTGACACACCAGAACTGATATTCCAGGTGAGCCACATAGCCACCAGGCTTCTAATGGGTACAGGGATCCAAACTCCAGTCCTCATACTTATGAAGTAAGCACTTTACCTGCTCAGCCATCTCCCTAGCCCCTTATGAATCCTTATTCTTACCTGTCTTCTCTTTCAAGGCTTTTTTTCTTTTCTTTTCTTTTCTTTTTTTTTTGATGTTCTTGAGACAAGGTCTCCCTGTAACCCCAGTTGGCCTGGAACTTGATCTGTAGACCAGGCTGGCCTGGGACTCACAGAGATCCACCTGCCTCTGCCTCCCAAGTGCTGGGATTAAAGGCACATGTCACCACGGCCTAGTCTCTTTCAACACTTTTTAAAATATATCATTTATTTTTATTTTATGTGCATGAGTGTATTGTCTGCACTCATGTCCTACGGTGCCTGGGGACATCAGTAAAGGGGGCTGTATCTCCTGGAATTGGAGTTAGATAGTTGTTACCCCCATGTGGGTGCTGGGAATTGAACCTGGCTCCTCTGCAAGAGCAGACAGTGCTCTCAAACATGGAGCCATCTCTCCAGCCCTCAACTCTTTCATACAAAAGAATTTTCAACCTTTCTACAATTGCTCTTAGCCAAAAGGATGAGAATCAATGGAAAAAGAAACCATCAATATGTTCCCCAAGATATACATATGGAACTGAAAACTTATAAAGGGATAGCCGTAGGAAGAACTGCCATTCCAACTAGACCCAGTCATTATTCCAACTTATTCAAACCTGAAATGCATTCTGCATCTAATAGACTAGATACTTTAAGAGCTCAGTTATCAAATCAATGCACCTCAAAGTGTTCTCCCTACTAACTTTGCAAACTGCTAGAAATGCAAAGCCTAAGAATAAGAGGAGAATACAGAGGAACATGATATATGGAAGAGGAATAATACAGAAAAGAAATAGCCTTTGGCATTCATATTTCATCACCCATTGTTGGTAGCTGGTACTCTGTAGGGACAAGCGATGGTAGGAAGAGGGAAAGAAAGAATCTGTATTTACCTTACTCTAACTTACAATTGTGAGAATGACTTTTACTAATGGACATAATGTAGACTAATGACTTTTAATTACCCCAGCAAAACCATGTGCTCTTGGGTTTGATGACAGGCATTTTCCTGGCAAACACAATTTGATCCTCAACCCAAAATGACAGCAAATGAATGCAGGTATGCTTGAGAATGAACATATCAAAGCACTGCAAGCAGAGCACCCCTGCTCATCTCCAGTGGACACAAGGAGGCTGGGAAGGATGTGTGACCTTGGATGAAAGTGATGTAGGGATGAAAAGAACTAATGGATCTGTGAAGATTAAGGATAGAACTGAACTTGAACTTGTACATACCCAAAGAAGCTAGAGAAACCATTATGAATAAATTATGGGTGAGTCCTGATGGGGTCACAGTGGAAGAAAGAGGGTTCCAGAGACAGTTTCATCAGTGCAGGGTAAGAGCACAGACAGCTCCATCTACACAGATTGAGAGGACAAGAGAGATACACCAGCACAGTTCTACAGAGACAGAGGGTTCTACAGATAGCTAAGGGAACTTGCGCCCTCCTTGAGTTCAGACCCACTATTTAAAACATATTTCAGCCAGGTGTGCTGGAGTACGCCTTTAATGGCAGCACTCAGGAGGCAGGGGCAGGTAGACCTCCGTGAGTTCAAGGCCAGCCTAGTCTACATAGCAAGTTTCCAGGCCAGCTGGAGCTACAGGGAGACCCTGCTTCAAAAAAGACTTAAAAAAAATCTTAATTTAATTGGACTTAAACTCTCTCAATGAAGTCAACTCATGGGTGACAATATAAACACAGCCAAATATACATAGCTGGAGCTGGAGAGGGCATAGATCCTACAGAAAACCCTATCTCTGTCATATCTTTAGACAAATGCAATTTCTTACCATATGCTTAATATGGATCCTTATATTTACAGAGAAGGATACTGAACACCACTCATCAGAGAAGCTTCTTTTTGCAACAGATGGAGTCTACTGCAGCGGTCCACAACTGATCAAACACAAAGAATATATGCCTGAGATGTCCAGTCCTAGGTAACACATCTACAGTGGAACCTCTATACCTGAGGCTCATAAAACACAGAGAAACAGGGCGAAGAGAGAATACTAGTGCATCCTTCAACTCTCACTAGTGAAGAGCTTCCTTATACAACAGAATAGAATGTACACAGGAGGCCAGAAACAGCCAAGTTGTAGAGAGTAAGTGTCTGTGGAGTATGTGTCCCTGGAGAGGACTCCTATATGAAGCCTCACCCACCTGTGCTCAGTGAACACTGCAGAAGAGGGAAGAGGGGATGGAAAGACTGTAAGAACCAGGGTCAGTTCATAAACAGAGAGAAACAGAGGCTTTGGGGACACTGGAAGCTTGCACATGTGAACTCGTGGCAATGGTGGTGTCAAGCACAGGACCTATGCTGACTTAATCAGACAAGTCCTGAGTGGAGTAACGGAAATGGGTAGCCAACAGGCTGGAACCTAGGAACTGTTAGAGACTGATTACTACTGGGTGAGGGAAAGTAGAACTTACTTGCGATCATTAGATACATTGATTAGATTCCAGTGGATGAATCTGCAATGAAAGACATCTGGGTACAAATTTGTGACTGGATAGGACTTAACATGTATGGTAGACTGCATGAGGTCCAGCTGGGGGTGTAGGAGAGGGGCATGGATGAAGGAAGAGGGATCTCATTTGAAGAAATATTGTATGAAATGTACTAAAAGTTCAATGAAAATTAAGAAAAAATTAATTTAAGCGTATTTGTTCAGTGATTATAATGTTGGCATAATAAAAATGATTAATAATCACTGCTGAAATGCTACTGAAGTTGCTCACCGGTTGCTCAAAGGGCATTCTTTAAAGTACAAACAACCCAAATTTCTCATTAACTGATGAACATATAAACAAAGTGTGATATATTCATCCACTGACATTAGTCAGAAAAAAAAAAAAGAAGGAATGGGGTATTGTTATATATTCCCACACTGGTGAACCTTGAAAACATTATGCTGAGGGGAAGCAGCCAGTCTCGAAAGGCCACATATTGCCTGATTCCCTTTGCAAGAAATATTCAGGCTGGGCATGGTGGTACACACCTTTAATCCTAGCACTTGGAAAGCAGAGGCAGGTAGATCTCTGTGAGTTCAAGGCCAGTCTGGTCTACACAGTGAGTTCCAGGCCAGCCTGGGCTACAGGGAGNAAAAAAAAAAAAAAAAAAAAAAAAAAAAAAAAAATCAGGAAAGGCAAATCACAGAGAGCAAAAGTAAATTAGTGGTTACCAAAGCTGAAAGAAGAAGCTGGACATGACAGCAACAGGCCAAAGGGCTTCTTCTGAGGGCAGTGAAAATACTCTGGAATTAAAGGTTCTAGGTGCAGTCTTCGAATACACTAAAAAACCAGTGTACAGTACAATTTATCACCATTTCTGGAAGAAAAAAAGGCATTCTTTAATCAGCATTTCTGCTATCACTGAAGTCTCTCAGTGGAAGTTGTGCTTCTTAGGACTCAGTTCTAGTTTGTCTTCAATTGCTGTTACAAAACAGTCTGACAAATACCAACTTGGGGAGGAAAGGGTTTATTCATCTTATATCTCCTGGGTCATAGTTTATCACGGACGGAACTCAGGACAGGAACCTGGAGGCAGGAGCTGAAGCACAGGCCATGGAGGAACGCTCTTACTGGCTTGCTCCCCTGGCCCATGCTCAGCCTGCTTTCTCATATAATACACAACAATCTGCCCAGGGGTGGCACCACCCACAGTGGGATGGGCCCTCCCACATCACTCAAAAAATTAAGAAAATGCTCCACAGGCATGGTCACAGTCCAGTCCAATGGAGGCAATTCTTCAACTGAGGCTCCCTCAAACCAGGCTTGACAAATTGACACTAAAGCTATCCAGCACAGACTCCCACTATGCTATCCTTCAAGTTTGTCCTCTTTATGGTAAAATGACCCTTAAAAAAGAGTTATGGTCTTGCGTATATGGGGGGTTGTAAAATATGAACTTCTAATGTAATCAATCTCTGGACACTGGAGATAATCTACAAAGTTTCCAAGTAAGTTTGCTCATCTTGGAGCAGAAGATTCTAGGATTTTATTGTCAAAAGGGCAATTCTTGCTAAGCTGCTCCTCGTCTACTAGAAGACAAATCTGCAACACACAACTCTAAGCATCTTGGTAGAACATTTTGAAGATGAAAAATTATCACCATCATTTGTCTCATAATACAGAAGTTGTGCTCCAATGCAAAATGGTAAATAACCAACAATTAGGCCTGGGGTAAAATACATTCCATGCAAGCCTAAGGACCTGAGTTTGAAACCCCAGAACCCACATAAAGTCAAGTATGATAGGATACATCTGTAATCTCAGCATTTCTGAGATGGGAGATGGAGACAGGAGAATCTCTGGAAGCCTGTGGGCCAGCTAACCTGGAGTATGCATGGCAAATAAGAGACTATGTCTCAAAGAAGATAGAAGTCAGGACTGACCTATGAGGTTGTCCCTTAACCCCCACACATGCTTAATGGCAAGTACTCCCATACACATACACAAACACACACACACCACTATTTAAAAAGAACCAATAGTTGAATATTTAAAAGAATTAGTTCTGATTTTAAATATCTCATTGAAAAGTTTTTTTTTCTTTGTGATTTTATTTTATTTTTTAATATACTTTTACTGATGTTCTGTATCTTTCAGACATCAGTTTTGAGTTCACTTTAGACATATTCCCCTTTCCCTTCCCCCCACCCCACCCCAGTTCATGCATTCATACATGTCCTGCATACTTTTCTCAGTCTTTTTAAAGTTTTTCTCTGCAAAGGTTTATTGTTTTGGGCAGAATTTAACAATATAATTCCATTCTTTGACCTAGTCCTTATGGTGTTGTGGTTCCCTCCCAATTGTATTGCTCCAAAATATGTCTATATACATGTCATATATGTACCAGAATTATGTCCTCCAGGAATAAGTTGTACATTAACTCTGATATATGTTTAGGAATTCACATATTCCCCTTAATTTTATACTACTCTAAAATATGAACATATACCTTCTGCTTATACACACTAATTACCATATCTGAAAGTAAGTGCTAATTCTAGGGCTCATTAAGAGATTCAAAGTATAACATCACAGTTCCTTTCAGATAGAAAGAAATATAACAATAACTTTGCTCAGATTGCCTTTCAATGGGGGACTTGGTACTAGCATCCACAAATGAGGGAAAACATTTGTCCTTTGTTTTGGGGGGACCGGGTTACTTCACTTAGCTTAATGGCTTCGAGTTCTATCCAATTACCTGCAAAGTTCGTGATGTCATCTTTCTTTACAGCTGTATAGAACCCCATTGTGTACATGTACCACATTTTTGTTATCCACTTGTCAGTTGAGGGACATTTGGGTTGGTTCCACCTCTTTGCTATTGTGAAGAGAGCTGGAAAAAACATAGATGTGCATGTATCTTTGCAGTAGGATGGCCCTCGTGGGAATGTACCCAGAAGTGGTATGGCTAGGTCAGGTGGTAGGCTTATTTTGAGTCTCTTAAGGGTTCTCAACACTGCTCTCCACAGTGGTTGTACAAGTTTACATTCCCACCAACAGTGGATTAGTGTACCCCTTTCCTCACAACCTCTCCAGCATTTGGTGTCTTTTGTTTTCTTTTTTTTTGATGCAGTCCTTTCTGTTGTTGTTGTTGCTGTTTTTGTTGTTGTTGTTGTTTCCAATATGAATCACTCCCACCTGCTTTGGACAAAAGATCAAGGGGCCGTGCACAAGACATACTTACAACTAGGTAATTGGCATTAGCATCCACAGATGAGGGATACCATTCACCGTTTGTTTTTCTGGGACTGTGTTACTTCACTCAGCATGATGTCCTCTAGCTCCAGCCATTTTCCTGCAAAGCTCATGATGTCGTCTTTCTTTACTGCTGCATAGAACTCCATTGTGTAGATGTACCACATTTTCTCTATCCACTCATCAGTTGAGGGGCATTTGGGTTGGTTCCAG
>VZQC01008050.1:373231-407321 GCA_009823505.1 Rhizomys pruinosus | reverse complement strand
TATGCTGAAATGAAACAGAAAACCAACCAGCAAATATACAACACACAGTGACGTTCCTCACACAGACACTCCAACGAAAAGTGACGAAATGCAGAGACATCAATGGATGCTAGAAGAAGAAAAGAAAGACCTTAAAGAAGCTGCTTCAACATCACTCAATCAATTTAACGGAAAATGCACAGATCAAAATCACTTTGTGTAAGATTATCCACCTCTTCACTCCACACATAGACTGGTAGGATCAAGAAAACAAAACGATACCAAGTTCTGGCGGAGAGGTTGTGTGGAAAGGGGGAACACTCATCCCTGGTGGGAATGTAAACTCGCCACTACAGAGAGCCCCGACTATGGAAACGCAAACACCAATGTCGTGAGACGCAGTCACCACCCTCTGAGACTTAGATAATCTTTACCTGCCACACTATACCGAGCGACCCCAGCCATGACCATTCGCTACAATCGCCACATGTGACGCCCTTACAAGACCTCCACAACAACCCCACCCGCAAGAAGACTACCCACTAAAGACCCACCCCACACACCACGCAACGACGGGCCCGACATTCGTTTATATCCAGCTCTCTCTCACAATTAGCAAGGCAGCTTGCCAGACACCACACCCAAATATCTGCCCCCTACAGACCCTGCAAACCAACACCCTGTGCGATAGAGAAAATGTTCGGTAATCTCACACAATGTCGAGTTCTAAACTGCCGCAGACTAAGTATAAAGAAAAACGTTGCATCCGACGGCATCAGCAAATTGTCTCGTTCTCTGCGATTTTACTATCTAGGCACACAATGACTGTTATTATAGCAAGCAATACCTCTGGTATAGGTGAATTGCTGGGCACTTTTTCCACACCAACAGTTTATATCATGACGACATTACGACATTATCCTACTCACCTAAGATAGCAATATAAGACTGTCAAGACTACTCCTACTCTTAAGACAGCAAATTGGCACATTTTTTAATTTCTTATTATCTTATAGTCAGTTTTCTGTAGGTGTCATGAACACATCGTACTGTCTGCTATTGCAGTCTTGATGCCACCACGTGTCGCTCTGCCAAGCCCGCGGGATGGTCAGAAGAGAGGGTCCGGATTCCCTGAGCAACTGAAGTTTCTCCTGGACATATTGGCAGTTTTTCAGCGCACGGTTCTTGGCCGCCCATGGGTGGGGTCGCTGGGGATTGACACCGACGCGTTCACTTCCTGCACAAGACCAGGTCGGCCGCTTCTAGGTATACCGCTAGCCGCCATCTCTCTCCCAGCCCCAAAATGGGCAATGGTCTTCAGAGCCGCAAGCGCGCGCGGAAGTGATCGACGCCATCATTAGTTTGGTCAAACTCACACACAGCATGAATCAGACAGTAAGTGTGATAGAAAAGACACCTTCGCGGTAGATGCACCATTCGGAAGAATAACGTTTTGAATAGCATTCCCTGGACAGCAGATATAACGGCCTTGGACTACAGATCACCAAATTTTTAGGACATGAGAGGCAAAGAACAGTTGTCTGCAACATTGTCTCACTGGTGTTATTTGTTCTTTTTTTCTCACCGTTCTGTCCGTGAGGCATCACGAGGCCTTTGCCTCCAGCTTTGCTCTAGGCCTAGTCTCCATACACTCATTTGACTCTAACTCTGCTTTAGCCTTCTGAGTGCTGAGCTGATGATCGAATGTACTGTGCACCTTCATGCCTGGTTCTAGTGGAGTGTGGTGGCACTTGCCTTCTTAAATCCCAGCACTCGCGAAGGTTTAGAGCCAGTCAGATTCTCTGTAATGTCTAGAGTCAGCCTGATCTTACATACTAGAGGTTCAAGGACAGCCAGGGCTGCATCAGTTGAGACCTTATTGTTCTCAGAAAGAAAAAAAAAAATTTATAAAGAGGGAACAGCGTAAGGAAAATCCACACGATTAGATGATACCAAATATCATAGTGTATATGCACTTACTGTGAAAAGAACAATGAACATGTACCTCTAACATATCTTAAAGAGA
This sequence comes from Rhizomys pruinosus, assembly GCA_009823505.1. Taxonomy (NCBI): domain Eukaryota; kingdom Metazoa; phylum Chordata; class Mammalia; order Rodentia; family Spalacidae; genus Rhizomys; species Rhizomys pruinosus. The sequence goes on along the minus strand of VZQC01008050.1, from coordinate 405,316 downwards.
TATCCTCCCCCACAAGTGATTCCTGTGATATTTTCAAATGTGATTTCTCTAAATAGTTAGCGAGGAACCCCTTATTCCCAGACCCTAACCTCTATACTTTCTTGGACTCATTGTTCTTCATTGTCATTAAAAATCATATCATGTCCTTCCAATGCTTTCCTGCGGCAGGCATCTGAGCAGCTAGTGCGCCCCAAGCACTCTTAGAAAACTTTCAAGCCTATTAATAACTCTATATTCTTAGGAAAATCTAAGTACTTCGTCAAAAATCAGTGGTAAAAATCCACTCCGGTTAGAGTGAATCTGGACACATGGGCAGAATTTTCATGTGCCTGCCTTGCTATATCCTTAACTTCCCTGAAAAGTAATAGTGATGTCTAAGTCTAACCTGTCATGGACTATTAAATTAGGTACCCTTTTGTTACTGTGCAATTAAAAATTAAATACCCTTAGCCTGCGTCAAACAATTCCCATATCCAAGAAGGTTGTGTGCATGAGTGCACCCCATTTGCCATGAACCTCGTCGTCGCAAGAAGGGGCATTAATGTACGTAGGCATCTAACGTCTGTCGTGATGTCTACTCATTTGCTCTACTGTAGCCTCCAAGCCTGCTGGTCACCCTCATGTCCGTGGAGCAGCATTGGTATAACTGTAATCTGATTACCTCAGTTAATTCCACTATTTGGCTCAGAAGGGAAAGAAGCCAGAGGAACTCAACCTGTGAAAAACCCACTCACCTCTCTCTTTAAGGGAAATAGTTTCCCGATACCACAATAATTTAAAAAGCAATTTGGCAGGGAGACACATGCCTGCAAACTAGACCAAAAAAAAAAAAAAACAACACTACTTTGGGAAACATTTTCACTAGTCAAGTAGGGTAGAGGAAAATTCATAAACAATCTCACAATATTTTTAAACTCTGCATGTATAAACGATGCAGCTTGTAATACTACTGCATAACACCACAGCGCCTAATATCTGTGATCTGCCGGACGTTAACAATGATGATATAACTCAACGTGCTTTCTTTTAATTAAACAATGCTGCAAAGGAATTAATCGTGAAAGGGGCGTGCATTGAAAACATCAAGCTGCGTAACAAAAAAACAACTATCCAAAATTTAACTGCACTGATTTTCTACGTTGAACATTACATGCACCATTTTAAATATCTTTGACACTATCATGCTCAGGCCGTCCGGGGTTGCACAACTTCATTCCAGCCTCGCGCCACGGCACGAGAGCAGGTGGATCTCTGTGAGCTCAAGGTGTGCCTGGTCTACAGAGCAAGCTCGAGGCCAGCTAGGGACAAGTGAACACCCGTGTCTCAAAAAGACCAAAAAAAACAAAAAAAAAAAAAAAAACATACCTATTTGACCTGTTTATAATTTCTCCCATTTGACTATCTGAAAATGTTTCCCAAATGTGTTCTTAATTATTGTGGTATGGAAACTATTACCTTAAAGAAAGGCTCATTATGTTTTGACCAATTTAGTCTACTAAAATATGAACATCAATATTCTTCTAACTGCTCAAAGTAGACTTCAGGAAGGAAGTAGTACAAGTCAAGAACATTATTACAAATCTACCCTATTAACTGAATTTAAAAGTCCCCTTGCTTTTTTCCTATGGCTAGTTACATCAGCTGATGGGAACAGATCACTAATCCTGAGATAAACAAGATCTTCAATCATCAGTGTATCTCTCTTATTTGAGATCTTTAGGTAGGGAAAGTTTCTCTTCTTAGGTCATATTTCTCTCTCTCTCTGTGTGTGTGTCTGTCTGTCTGTGATGTGTGATGCATGTATGTGTGCACATCTGGAGGCCAGAGGTCAGCATTGAGGGTCCTCTATCACTCTCCACCTCCACCTTACTTTTGGATATAGGGTCTCTCACTGAACCTGCAGCTCACTGTCTTGGCTTGTGAGCCTCTGGTATATGCCTGTCTCTATGCCCCAGCACTCAGCAGACACACGTGTGCTCACACACTTGGCTTTTACATGGGTAGTGGGGATCCAAACTCAGGTCCTTATGCTTGCACAGCATGTATTATTACCACTAAGATATCTCTCTGCCCCTCTTTCATTTTTCTTAACCTACTTAAGTACTTCTCTATACAAAGAGCTTGTAGTTTTGAGTTTCTTATTATGCTATAGTAGAAAATCATTTATTATTATTATTTCAAGTTCCAGAAGCAATGAATCTTATAGTAAAAAAATTATTATTTATTTATTTATTTATTTATTTTTGTCTTTTGAGACAGGGTCTCCCTGCAGCCCCAGCTGGCCTGGAACTTGCTATGTAGACCAGGCTGGCCTTGATCTCACAGAGATCCGCCTGCCCCTGCCTCCCTAGTACTGGGACTAAAGGCGTGCGCCACTATACCAGGCCAGAAAAAAATATTTTAAGTAACTGCTAATCAGAGTTTGTGTGCACATATGGGTATTCTTACCTTAATCTATAAGCTATTCGTTTGGATAACTCAAAATCTACCCTAAGAGAACGCTTGCTTCCCTGTGAGCAGCAAGAAGGAGAGCTTTCCCATGTCAAAATCAATAGGAGAATGATCTGACAATATGATATGTAACTTTTTTATTTTTATTGAATGCATTTCCTACAACATTTCTTAATCAAATTTAGACTCATTCCCCCATCCATGCCCACCCCTCATGCCCCCTGCCCCCTGCCAGAGCTCATGGATTCCGTCATACATGTTAAGTCCTGTCTTGCATCTTTTTCTCAGCCTTTTATAACCTTTTCAATGCACAAGTTTATTGTTTTGGTCAGTTCTTTGAATAGGTTTTTCTCTCTTTTTGTTCCCTTTGATTTTATATTATTTCAAAATATGTATATAAATCAAAGTTACAAAATCTGAAAATAAACTATAGGTTAATTCCAAAACGCATTTAGAGATTCAAATTTTAACAGTAAAGTTGCATGCAGGTAAAAAAAAAAGTATAACTTTACATTTCTTTTTTTTATGAATATGAATACATATCTTCCACCCATATATGGCAACTACAATGTGTGAATACAAGTGGTAGGTCAATTCTAGAACCCATTAAGAGATTCACATTATAATAGCACAGTTGCTTTCAGATACAATGAAATATAATAATAAGGTTCCTCAGTTTGCCTGCCAGCTGGGGATTTGGTGTTAGCATCCACAAATGAGGGAAACCATATGTAAACTTTTCAAGTTTATCGTATATGGCCAAGGTTTTATGTGATGACTAAGTCTGAAATGTCTAAAATACCATACATCCCACATGCTCCACAATAAACAGGATCTGCATAGATGTTATACAAAATCTAATCATAGTATATAGCACATTAGTTTACACACTTACCACATTAATACTGTTAATTTTATAACTCTACCTTTTGTTGTGAGAATTTCTGCAAGCATTATACGTAAACTGAGAGACTGGATATCCTTTGAAGGGAGAAGACAAAACACAAGAACCCGAGAGCATGTCTGGAGAAATCTTGCTTCATCATGTGAATTTTTCAAGCATGTACGCAACACAAAAGGCCTTGGTTGCTCTTCATGTCTGAAAGAATAAACACATTAAAAAAAAAAAGGATAAAGGAAAAAAATAAATAATTTTTTTTTTTTGGTCTTTTCAAGACAGGGTCTCCCTGTAGCCCAAGCTGTCCTGGAAGTCACTCTGCAGACCAGGCTGGCCTTGAACTCACAAAGATCCACCTGCCTCTGCCTCCCAAGTGCTAGGATTAAAGGCGTGCGCCACCACGCCCGGCTCAATAAATAAATTTTAAAAAGGATAAAGGAAAGAAATTTCTAGAAACAAATTATATAACATTGGGTAAAAGTATTCCAAATGGGCCACAAACTGGTTGTAATAGCCACTGTCTTCTCACTCAGACATAACAATAATCAATAATTCCCTTAATCATGGAATAATTGAGAACTTCTGCTGGAATCCATGTGAGTGTAGGGTCTCTTGGATTTTCAAATGAACTCACGGTAGCTACCTTAAGTAGCATCAAAGGTTACAGGTAACTCCCAAATACCAGCAACAATTCAAAAACATATGAATATTTCTTTTTTTTTAATTTTATTTATTTCCATATGTGTATGTATGTACTGTCTGCATGCAGGTTTGTGCACCCATGTCGTGCAATGCCGCGGAGGTCAGAAGAGGGTGTCGGATTCCCCTGGAACTGGAGTTCTCCTGGAATTGGAGTTTCGGACGGTTCTTGGCCGCCATGTGGGTGCTGGGGATCGAACCCGGGTCCTCTGTAAGAGCGGTTGGCGCTCTTAACTGCTAGGCCATCTCTCCAGCCCCCATGAATATTTCTTTAATAAGATGGCCTTCAAATTTTCCAGATTTTTTTAAATTGTATTATTTTTATGTGTTATAAGTGTATTGCCTGCATGTTTGTGAGTGCGCTTGTGTCGTACAATGCCTGTGGAGGTAAGAAGAGGGCACTGGATCCCCTGGAACTAGAGTTACAGATAGTTGTTAGCAGCCATATGGTAGCTGGGAATTGAACCTGGGTCCTCTGCAAGAGCAGCCAGTACTCTTAACCACTGAGCCATCTCTCCAACACCCCAGATGTCTTTTAAAATGTGATTTATTGCTTCATTTTAAAAATACCACTAATAAAGTGTAAACCAGTATCATGAACTTCTGTTCTTGATAAGGACATCATAGGATGGTAAGTCTGGATTGTTTCTACAGAGAAGAAGGTCTTTCAATGCTCCAAAATTTGGTGGCAAATTGCATCTGTGAGACCCCCCAACCCCAAGTACTTTCTATTCTTGGCATGGATTACCATTCTAGCATTAACCACATCTAGATCACTAATTTGGAAGAGTTGAGTGAACAGGAGTGGAAACAAATTCTAGTCTTCTCTTTTCCATAGCATCTTGGGGGTGCTAATTTTTCTACCTTCTATTATTTTTATTTTTTAAATTTTTTTTAATTTTATTTACTTTTTATGTGTATGAATGTACTGTCTGCATGTAGGTCTGTGCACCCGTGTCGTGCAATGCCATTGAGGTCAGAAGTGGGTGTCAGATTCCCCTGGAGCTGGAGTTCTCCTGGAATTGGAGTTACAGGCGGTTCTCAGCCACCATGTGGGTGCTGGGGATTGAACCCGGGTCCTCTGCAAGAGCAGTCGGCGCTCTTAACCGCTAGGCTATCTCTCCAGCCCCCTCGACCTTCTATTATTATAAGAGGTAAAACATGAAAAAGCTTACTTTAGTAACTAGCCAATACTGAGAAACAATGTCCCAAACAGAGGACAGGGAACATAAGTATTACACAAGAAATGAAATGTGAAAATGCATGTTGGTATCTTTATGAGTAATGCCTCTTGGGAGTATACTGTAATTTCTTCTTACACTAGAAACTAAACATCAATTAGAATATGTATGCCATACGAAAAAAAATTTCCTTCTTTGTTTCTTATAACAAGCTAACAACAATTCTATCCTACTATACTTAAAGCCAACAACACTTTAAGAACACGTTTTTATGCATACATTAACCCTGCTGACTCTTATTTATTTACTTTTTTTAGACATGTTCTCATGTAACCCAGGCTGGCCTTAAATTTGCTGTACATTAACAGGGTAACTTTGAACTCTTGATCCTCCTGTCTTCACCTCCCAGCTGCTAAGATTATAAGGATGCAATACCATGCCTTGTTTGTATGGTGCTGTGGATCAAACCCAGGGCTTCATGCATGCTAGGAAAACATTCTCCTAAGCTACATTCCCAGTCTCCGTGTTGAATTTTTACAAATGTGCTGAAGGCAGGCATAACGGCACATATCTATAATCCCAGAACTCAAGAGATGAAAGCAAGAGAATCAGTAGCTCCAGGCCAGCGAGGTTATACGACCTTGTCTCAATAAACAAACAACGAAAACAAAAACAGGATCCAGAGAGATGAATCAGCAGTTAAGAGCACTTGCTGCTCTTGCAGAGGACCCTGCTTCCATTTCTAGCAACCACATGGTGGTTGACAACCACCTGTAATTCCAGTTCTGGGAATTCAAAGCCCTCTTCTCATCTCTGAGGGCACCAAGCACATACATGGTGTAATACACACATGTAAACAAAACACTCAAACACATAAAAACAAACAAACAAAAAAAGCAAAAATGGAATGAGGCCTGGGATCATGCATTCAAGTTCTGCAAGGACCACAGAAGGAGGTCAAGTCCTGCCTTCTTATCAAGAGCCTATAAAACAAGTGAGGGGGAGGAAGGTGGCCTGCAGCTTTAGAGTTGGAGCACTTACATAGAGTACATAGAGATGCTGGGTTTGATCCTTAGCAACTCCTCCTCTAAGAACTTTCCTTTTCTTTAAACTATAGCTATGCTATCAGCTAGAACTGTTACTCAATACAATGAAGATTAAGAATATTTTTTAGTCATGGTGTCCCTGTAGCCTCAGCTACACAAGAATTTGATTTATAGATCAGACTGGCCTTGACCTCAGAGATCTGCCTGGCTCTGCTTCCTGAGTACTGGAGTTAAAGCCATATACCACCTTGCCCAGAACAAGACTAAGATTTTGCTAACAGCTGTTAGAGAAGGTTGGCCAAAAAAACCCCTCACTTTTACAAGAGAAGTGTCTATAAATAATATCAAGCAGCTGGGGCCTTCCTGGTCATCAAACTGTCACAAATTCCCCCTCCCTTCTAAAAGTTGAATTTGGAGAAAACTGGGTGAGCCAAAAAGCAAGAGCCAAGCTTGCTGTATGGAAAAACTTCCCAGAAGGACTCCTCAAGAATACCTCTGATCCCGGGCATGGTAGTGCACACCTTTAATCCCAGCACTCAGGAGGCAGAGGCAGGCAGATCTCTCTGAGTTCAAGGCCAGCCTGGTCTACATAGTGAGCCAGGCCAGCTGGGATTGAAGAGAGATCCTGTCTCAAAAAGACCAAAAAAAAAAAAAAGAATACCTTTGAAAACTCTGAGCAGGACATATCTACGAGGGCCTTTAGAAAGTGTACATTGCATATAGCTTTAGAAGCATGTGGCTAGTATGGTCCAAACCATCTGCCCAGCTGTGTGATAAAATATATCTTCTTTGAAGTAGATTTGTTCTCAGACAAGCTACAAACTACAAAGATGGAGTATTGCTTACCTGGTGGGGCTAAGGGCAAAGCTGACCCCACGGCAAGGTTCCTGCAATGCTGGCATTCCCAAGATGTTCGGGAGAACGAGCATGGAACTCTGGGACTCTGCTGGCACCATGTTGGGGCTAGGGACATATAAAAAGCCCACTATGTGGGGCTGGGGGTCACTCGCCATTTTGTCATCATGGACAGAGGACATAGACTTCATGCCAGGTCTCCGGGCAGCCACAGTGGGGAAAGGAAAATCGCTGCTCATCACGTAAGAGATGTTGTCTGCATTCACTTTGTAGGCAAGCCTAATAAAGTCTCTCTGGTCTAACTTAGATTGGAAAGTCTGCTCATTGCTTTGCCTAGGGAACTGATAGTGGCAGAAGCAGGAGAGGACACTATGTGTGTGCTCCCCCCACAGGAAAAGTTTTCTGCGACATCCGCCTTCTGGTAGATTGTAATGTAAGCCTTGGCTGCATCCTTCTGCCAGTGTGGACCAACCATTTGTTCACTGTGATTCCTACCAGTTACCTCTGCTCCTTATTCTGTGAGTGAGCAAAAAAGCATTAACATTTTTTAAAAACATATTTTATAGCCGGGCGTGGTGACACACACCTTTAATCCTAGCATTTGGGAGGCAGAGGCAGGTGGATCTTTGTGGGTTCAAAGCCAGCCTGGTCTACAGAGTGAGTTCCAGGACAGCTGGGGCTACAGGGAGACCCTGTCTCAAAAAGACCAAAAAAAACCCCATATTTTATTATTTTTATTTATGAGTGTATTGCTTGTATTGTAGGTAGGTGCATACATGTCATACAATGGCCAGGAAGGTCAGAAAAGGTCCTACCTGCTGAGCCATCTCTCTAGCACCAAGACATTAACTTTTTGAGTTTCACCTATTATCATTTCATTCTCCCACCTGCACCAAGTGGATATAACCACCACCATTTTATAGATGAGAGAACGAAGAGTTGGATGATTGTAAATGAATAAAGTAATGGAAGTGATAATGGTAGAAATAACTTTGGTTTCATCTGGTTCCCTGTCAAGTAGACTGTAAACTACACTATAGTCAGATATTACAAAAGAGAAAGGAAAAACATGTAAGAAACAGAGAAAGAAAATATGTGAATAAAGACTTTTTCTTTCTCAGACAGCATGCCTGTATTTGACAGGCAAACAAAACAGATTATAAGACTATGAAATTAAAAACGCTATTGAATTACCAGTATAAAAGCAATCATCTTTAGATTTTCTGAACCATGTTGAAACAAGACAGATGGGATAAAGGAAGAGGAAGCAGAGCAAGTCTAAATGTGATCTGGACTAGTTTACAACAGCAACAGATTGACAAGCAGAAATAAACACAGGCTAACTGGAAATCTGCCTCCAGTGACTGCTTGACAGAGTAACCAGAGGAAGCCTTGCTTTTATTAATATAATTTACTATTCTGTCTGATAGTCAGCACTTCAACTGGGTGCTCCCCAGGCCACCAAAGTCATTTTTCAGCTCAGTGAGATCTGATCACCAGTGAAATTTCTAGGACAAGAGTGCTGTGTACCCAAGGCCCGCCAGACAGGCATATAACCATCAAACTAGGTTCACTATTGGCCAGCTTCACTGTGTGGTTTAAGATGGTATACAGATAATAGGGCTTCTCCAGAACAAATCATCCATATGCAAAATACTAGCGATTAACTGGCATTTGTTTTCAAGCATTTGTAACTATAGAGAACATTTGTAGACTTTTTAGTTTATTTATTTATTTATTTAAAATTTTTTTGGTCCATTTTGAGACAGGGTCTCCCTGTAGCCCCAGCTGGCCTGGAACTCATATGTAGACCAGCTGGCCTGGAACTCATATGTAGACCAGCTGGCCTTGAACTCACAAAGATCCAGCTGGCTCTGCTTCCCTAGTGCTGGGATTAAAGGTGTGCAACACCAAGCCTGGCCAGCACTATGTTTCTTCAATTCCTTGTCCCTTCCTATTAACTCTATCATTCTTCTAACTGGAATAAACATTTAAAATAGTGTCCTCTAATGAACACAAGTCCAACACTTTAAAACAAGTTACCATTGAATTCAAACAAGTCTTTTACACTATCAGCCAGGCAGAATCATAGAACACCTTAAATAATAGGTATCATAACTGTCAAACCATGAAAGGAAACAGCCTGAACTGATCAGAGTTCAAAATGACATCTCCAGAGAAAGTAGACTGTTTTGCTTCTCACCCACTTGTGCCCCTATTATAAGCCTAGGGAACAATTTGTGGAAGAGGGGGTATGGTAGAATGTAAGGGCTGCGATTAGGGTGAATTGTGAAACCACAGCAATATAGACTGTATGCTTATTTGATCAACATGATTGTACATACAAGCCCCTCCAGCTGGATGGTGGGTGCCTTGGGCTGTGTATGTTTAGGCATAGCTGCTTGCAAATTGGTTTTACATGAAGGATGCTTGTATTCATTACTTATTACTTATTGTTTAAAAAATCAAAAAAAATTGAAATATAAAATTAAAAAATAGTAGGTATCACAGCAACTACATAATAATAAATGATAAATAATAAATGAGGGGTTAACAATCACTCTGAAAGGAGACGAGAAAGCTAAGAAGACTCTAAGGAGGTAACTTAGGAATCTTATTTCTAGGCTGAGCATGATGGTGCATGCTTTTAATCCCAACGAGGCAGAGGCAGAGATCTCTTTTGAGCTCAAGGCCACCCGGGTTGTGATGGTTAATCCTGGGTGTCAACTCGACTGGACTAAGGAACAAATAAGAGAAAAAGGATCTTTGGATTGGACTACCTCAACCTGGATGGCCCACCCCAAATGTGGGTGTTACCTTCTGCCAGCAGGCAATTATAAAAGGCCATGGCAGAGGGAGCTGGTCCCTTTTTCCTGCAGCTTGCCTCTCTCTCACTGGTGAGTTTGTCTTGCTGCTGTGATCAACCCTTCAGATTCCAGTGTGTACTGAGACCGGCAGATCTCCTGGAATCCATCGGGCCTTCAGCACCAGATTGGGACTTCTGAGACATCCAGCCTTGTGGACTGAGCAGTTCCCTGGATTCTCAGCCTCTCCAGTGCAGCTCAGCTACTGTTGGACTACTTGAGCTCTGTCACGTGAGCAAATCAATAAATTGTATATAGCTATATATTCATCCTGTTGCTTTTGTTTCTTTAGAAAACCCTGACTAATATACTGGTCTACAAGGCTAGCTGGGCCTATAGGAAAACCCTGTCTCAAAAAGATGAAAACAAAAGAAAAACAAAAAACAAAAAAAAAAAACTTATTTCCTGGTGCTAGAATGATGGGTCAGCAGTTAACAGCACTGGCTAATCTTACAGAGAACCTGGGTTCAGTTCCCAGCACCCACATGTTGGCTGGTAAATGTTGACAGCTGGTTCTTTTTCCATAGGATAAAAAAAATCTGATCTAAAGTATTCTCTCACTCCAGAATGTAAATGGCTAATTTCAAGCTAGCAATATGATTTTATTGAGCTCAGAACTTTAAGGGGTTATCAAATCAGCCCTCACATACCAGTGCAAGCTAGTTCTGGGATATCATTAGATGTGATACACATAAGCAAAGGCTCTTTGAGGTTTAATAGCTTCTAAGATTGTTGACTGAGGGCTAAAGAGCTAGCTCAATGGTTAAGAACGTGGGCTGCTCTTCTGAGAGCAGGTTCGGTTCCCAGCACCCAGTTCCAGGGGATCTAATGACTTCTTCTGTCCTCCATGGGCACTACACCCTGGGTACACTTACATACATGCAGGCACAACATTCATGCACATAAAATAAAAATAAATAAGGGCTGGGGAAATGACTCAGTGGTTAAGAGCACATAGAGCTCCTCTTCCAGAGGACCTGATTTCAATTTCTAGCACCCATACTGGGATACTCACAGCAACCTGTAACTCCAGCACTGTGTTCATGTGCACAACCCCCCTCCACCCCCACATATACAACATGATGTGGGAAGATCTAGTTTAAATCAGTTTAAAGCTAGCACGCCTCAGGGCACCACATGGCCGAGGGTCTGACCCCATCTCAACGAGGAGCAAACAATGTGGCCTAGGTGCATGATGCTGAGTGGGGCAACAGTGTGCAGTGGCGGAGTTGGGGGACTTATGATTGGTCCTGGGAACTGACATTATTTAGTTTATAAAAGCAGGCTGTAGCAAGGAATACATTTGAATTTCATAGTAACATCACCACAGAATTCCTGGCCATTATTTTTTATTAGTTATTGCGTGCATACGGGCCAAGATAGGCCTGCATTTTGTTCGGGTGGCCAGTGGGTTGGAAAAAGGTTCCCCTTGCAGACCACCAACCTGGATAGCTGGTGTTATGGGTGGACATAGGCTGAAGATAGGCCATCAGCCATCAGCCTGAAATTCCTGTCCAGGTTTCAGCAGTCTCTGGGCAGGTGGGAAGTCAAGGCCAAGAGTGGAACACATGTCTCGTGGGTCCAGGCTAAGGGCCTGAGTTGGAAGTACCACTCGGGCCAGGCTACAGGAAGTAGCTGGCTGGCCTCTGTGCCAAGGGGTCAGCTCCCCACAGTGTCTGCTGTGTTCCCCTTCCCTTAGCAGGGCCAAGTGGTCCTGTTCGGCATAAAAAGAAAGCTTCCTACAACATAATTTTTAAAAAATAAAATATTTTAAAAGAAATATATAAAGAAATAAATAAAATTTCTAAAAAAAAATTATAAATTGATTCTGAGATCAAAAAGATATTTTTGATCTATGACAATGTTTTGCAAACCAAAGGCTGTAACCAAGCAATAAAATAATAAAATTGACTTTGTCTCAAATTACATGTAAATAAAAATGTTAAAGAAAAAAAAGCATCATTTATCACAAGTAATGAGTATTATTTATATAATATATATGTATATAAATATATATAAAGGTGAGTCACAATTGAAAATGGATCTCTCAAGATGGGGGACAGGGGACATGTAATGGCTCTGGAGTTTGGCCCCATCAGCCTGGGAGAGAAGACTACATGGAAATAAATGATGTAAGTAGGAATGGAGATCTGTCATTCTAATGAAGCAATCCACTCCCAGGGCAGTGTCACAGCACAGAACAGGAACTATCATCTCATCAATTCACATAGCAGAGCTACTGAAGAGAGAATGTGAGCCACCTAGTGCTAATAAGGAAGCCAATGCTGACTCATAATCTCATGTAGTTTAAATACTTTCTTTCCTGAAAGTGAGAATAAGTAATAACTATAAGTAGTCTCATTTCCATTCCAGCAAGCCTATCCTAGGAAGAAGACTACTCATTTCTATAAGACTACTTTTTATGTATAAGCTACAATTGCTATAATTCATCATCCTTATATTTAAGAGTATACTACATATTTATGAGTCCACTGGCAAACTTAAAAAAAGGAGAATTTGTTCTTAGCACAGAAAATGGCCTGGCTGAAGTCTTCCAAAGGCAGAATCTGTCCTAATAAGCAGAGACATATCTTTTCAATGTTAACAATACAGAGGCCTAACAGACCTATACATTAGCTATTTTCATAATGAAACTAACTCTCTAATTAGCTCTAACATTAAATTAAGTTCCTTTAAAAATCATTTTTCAGCACATCACTAGCCAAAAGAGAAACGCAAATGAAAACTACACTGAGATTACATCTCAACCTAGTCAGAACAGTATTCATCAAGAAAACAAGTAACAACACATGCTGACAAGGATGTCTACAAAAGGGAACAGTTAGTGCTACTTGGAATGTAAACCAGCCTAGTCACCAAGAAAATCAGTATGAAGGTTCTTCAAAAAAACTAAAATTAAATCCCGGAAGATGGCTCAGAGAATATTAAGTCTTTGCCATGCAATCTTGACTACCTGAATTCAATCAGTAGAATTTACACAAGAATTTGGATGCAGTGGTATATATCTATAATCCTACCCATCTCTATGGCAATATGGGGGGCAGAGATGAGATAGTAGAACTCTTATACATAGTTTAGCAGTGGAAACAAGCGACCCTGCCTCAAAAATAAGGTGGAAAGAAAGAACCAATTCTCAAAAAGTTGTCCTCCGACATCCACATGTGCCTGAGTGTGCATGTATACACATATAGACATATACACAGAGAATAAGTAATAAATCTTTTTTGAAGACCCTAAAATTGGTTCTACCATATATGATCCAACAATACCACTCTTATCCATACCCAATGACTACAAGTAAGCATGTAGCAGATATTTGCATGTCATTTTTCACTGTAGCACTACTGAAAATAGCTAAGTTACCTATCCATATTCATTGCAGATCAATTCATAACACCTATAAATGGAATCAACCAAGATCCCCATTAACTGATGAATGGATAACAAAAATGTTATTGATACACACACACACACACACACACACACACCAAAACAATGGTATATTACTCAGTAGTTGTAAAGAAAACTGAAATTAAATTTGCAGATAAATGAACAGAACTGTAAAAATTATACTAAGTAAGGTCACGAAGGCCCAGAAAGCCAAATCCTGCAAATCTCTCCTTTGTGGACTCTGGCTTTGATTTTTATTTTATATGCATTACTTGGGGTACATGTGGAAGCCAGGAAACTAGAAATGGGCTGCTAGGGATGGACAACCCTAAGGGCAGGGGGATAGTAAAATATACGCAAAATGAAAGTACAAGGGGAGACACTAAGGGCAGAATGGTTCAAACATGGAATGGGGGGTGAGGAATGAGGAGATGAGGTATTTGTGGAGGGCTTAACCAAAATGAAGGGTTCAAGAAGACAGTATATGGAAACCTACAATTTTCCAACCCAAGAAAAAACTTCAATTAGAGGGGATAGAACACAGGTAACATGAAAGGAGAGGAGGAATATATTTGGAGTAAAAGGTTTAAGTGGGGAGAGGGGAGAGATGGAGAGACGGCTCAGTGCTTAAGGGTACTTGCTGCGCTTGCAGATCAGTGTCTAGTTCCTAGCACCCACATCAGGTGGCTCACAACTGCCTGTAACTTCAACTCCAAGAGATCCAATGCCTCTGAATTCACCTCTGTGAATATCCACACCGGTACACCCAATTAAAAATAAAACTTTATAAAAATTTTGGGGGGAACTAGAGATATGACTCAATGGTGAAGAGCACTGGCTGCTTTTACAGATCAGGGTTTGATTCCCAGCATCCACATGGTGACCAACAACCATCTGTAACTCCAATTCCAGGGGATCTGATGCACCATTCTGACCTCCAAGGGCATTGCATGCCACAGGTGTACTTCCATACATACAGGTAATAATATATATTAAAAACAAAAAATAAAAAATAGGGAAAAAAAGTTTTTTCAAGTAGGGATAGTGACATTGGGGGGAGGAGAGAGTAGGAGTAGTTTAGCCGAAACTAAGGATACATGAAGAAGCCTTATGGAGATCCACTAGTTTGTAAGCTAATTAAAAATTACATATATTTTTAAAGGAGTTGGAATAGAAATACCCTGCCTGGATGGTCAATACTACTCTCAGAGGGTATGAGTGGTTAAATAATAGTCTCTGTGCCAGGCAACTTTGGTCCAAGTAACTTCTTTTAATGTGTAGTGGTGGTTAATGCAGAGACTTATAACTGGTCAAAGTGCCAAGTAGAAATAACTCTGAGTACTGGGTCATCTATATCAATCTCTCACTATCCTCAGGGAACTTTATGGAATAGAAGAAAGAATATGTTAAGTATCAACAGATGGGGGAGGAGCTATGAAATGTCTTTTGGACATGGCAGACCATTGCACTCATGAACACACAATAGCTGTGGTTACTTGGATAACATCTGCATAAGGTCAACTAGTGAAAATTCCAACATGTATGGGGGCAGGGGCTGAGGCCCCACCCCACTGGAGGAGCTACAATTGATTGGAGGATTGCCTTGGGGAAGGAGAGTCCATCTCCTTTAGAGATGCAGCCACTCGCAGGGTGCTCAGGCTCCTGTGGATGGCTATACACCCATGTGCGTGTGGACAGCACTGACTGGACTAGGGGTTATTAATAACAAAAACAAAAGAGAGGCCATGAAATTGGGAGGGAGGGAAATGGGTTGGAGAGCACTCGGGGTGGGGGGAGGGACTGGTAGATGGATAAGATCAATAGGCATTGTATAAATTTACAGAACTTTCGAAGATTAAGAAATATTTTAAAAATAAAATTGAAAACCCCAAGTTATGGGACCAACCTAGGCAACAATAGAGAAATGGATAAAGAAATGCCATATATATAAAAAATGGCAATTTTTTCAGTCATAAAGAAGTTAAATAGGAAGACAGATACAACTGGAAACACAGTAAGTAAATTAAGTTAGTTTCAGAAAGACAGATACTACATTTTCTTTCATTTGTAGTTTCTATATTTTATATAAATACATAAAACCACATATGAATATGTGACATGAAGTGGAACTGAACCTATTTAGGAGAACAAAGGGGACTAAAGGGAGGGGGAAAGTGATGAAGAGGAAGAGAGGGAGACACAGAAGGGAATATACTTGAAGTGCACTGTATAATTGTATGAAAAGGTGCTTATATAATCCAATACCATGTGTGATGAATAGATGCCAATAGGAAAAAATGAAAAAGAAATTGGCTTTCAGGATATTGTGATATAATTGAGCTCTTATCATAGAAAATATAAAAGGAAAAGTGAAATCTACTTCCTTCTAAAATCTGCAAGTTCAGTGATGCTTTATCACATTATAAAATAATAAGTATATTTAGCTTATTCATGTCTAGGTATACATAAGAATATAAATAAATCTGCCAGGCATAGTAGCACATGCCTTTAATCCCAGCACTTAGGAGGCAGAGGCAGGTAGATCTTTGTGAGTTCAAGGCCAGCCTGGTCTACGTAGAGAGTTTCCAGGCCAGCTGAGATTACAGGGAGACCCAGTCTCAAAAAGGAAAAAAAAAAAAAATTTACATATATATATATGTAAATTTACATATATATATGTAAATCCATCATGGTGCTTGCTCACTCAACGTCATTTCACTATGAAGTTTCTCACAAAGTTATACATCTATAAATTATCAAAAAATCTACTCTATGAACATATTTTAACTATTTTCTTTCAAAATGTTTGTGCTCCAAGGCTGGAGAAATGACTCAGCAGTTTAAGAGCACTGACTACTCTTCCAGATGACCTGGGTTGAGTTCCCAGCACCCACATGGCATCTGTAACTCCAGTTCCAGGAGTTCTGATGCCTTCTTCTGACCTCTGTGGGCATTATATGACATGGGTGTACTTCCATACATGCAACCAATACATTCATACACATAAAATAAAAATGGTAAATATTTTTAAATGTTTGCACTCCAAGTCAAGTAGGCAGATTATTCCATAGTATTATCTTGATTTTTGCTCCTAATTCAACAGGAAAATATTTTAATGTGAATAGGGGAGAGGGCTGTTGATGCCACACACTTACCTGGCATTAGCAGCTTTCAGATCACAGAAGTGAGTGAGCAAAGCCCTTACAACATCATTGCAGACAACTTTAACCACATCCACATGACTCAGCCTGTGGCGAACCTGCCTGGCAATTTCCCAAAAGTCTTCCAAGAGCAGATGGTAAAGCTGTCCTTCATCTCTGCTGAGGTTCCCATACCAGGAGAGGATGTAGTCTCTATAACCATAGTCAAACACTATGAGGAATAAACAAAGCAAAAATAAGTCTTAGATGAAAGATGCAAATATCAAGGTAGTATTTTTACTGGAAATTGGTTACTTCCCATTTAATAGTCATTGTTTAAAATATAAAGAAAGCAGAAAACAACTCAAAAGAAAGCAAGAAATCTTTCCTAAATTTTTTAATTTAAAAGATTTTGATCTAACCTGAATATTTGGGGCTGGTGACCGTAAGTCCTGCATTTTCTTATGCAGTTTAATTTTTAAATATTCCAACTTAGTGTCATTCTACTTAAACACATAGCATACAAAAAAACTTCTCAATCATTATGTGGACCAAGGGCATGCCCTCCTCAATAAGACCCAGCTCTCAGCCGCCCTGGGATGGAACAACACTTCTTTTTTGGGGGGTACTTTTCGAGACAAGGTCTCCCTGTAGCCCCGGCTAGCCTGGAACTCACTCTGTAGACCAGGATGGCCTTGAACTCACAGAGATCCTCCTGCCTCTGTCTCCCAAGTGCTAGGATTAAAGGCGTGTGCCACCACGCCCGGCGGAACAACACTTCTTCCAAGTTTATTCCATCCTAAGATGCCCTGCCTCAGCAACTCAAGGTAGAAGCTGCCCACAGTTTACTCCCCTATCATCTTACAGTTCTCTTTCTTTTCAGTACTTAATCCCAACGTACAGAATAGTGAGTCTTCATATTTTGTTTCCCCTGCTTAACTGTGTAGTTTCTGTCTTCTGATAAAAGCTCAAATAATATAGGAAGAATCCTTCACTCCAGTCTCATCCAGATACCACACTGGCTGCTCTTGCAGAGAACCCAGGTTCAATACCCAGCACCCACATGGAGGCTAACAAATGTCAGTAACTTCAGTTCCATGGCAATCCAACGCCCTTTTCTGACAACCACAGGCATTGCAGACATGGGTGCACCTACCTGCATGTAGACAAAACACTCATACATATAAAATAATAAAAACAGGGCTGGGCCTCATGGCATACACCTTAAATCCCAGCACTCAGGAGGCAGAGGCAGCCAGATCTCTGTGAGTTTGAGGCCAGCTGGTATTATGAATCAGAGCCTTTAAATCCAAATAGAGCATGGTTGGTTACTCCCATAATATTTTTGCTATTATTTCACCAGAGGGCATATCTTGCTAGACCAGTTGTTGTAGTTCACAGAATTCACAGCTGAGTAAGGTTGATGATTATTTTTCCTTCCAGTAGCTTGCAAAGTGTCTTCTAGCACTATGAATGCTATGCAGTAGATAGAAGGATCTGAACTCAACACCAGCTTGATTTTTCCTTATTCTACAACTCAAAGTATATAGTATCTTCAGAAACAGGGTCTTATCCAGTTCTGATGGGTAATTGAAAGCAGGTGCAATGGCTAATACTGTTTAAGAGTCTATGAGGGCTGGAGAGACAGCCTAGCGGTTAAGAGCACCGACTGCTCTTGCAGAGGACCCAGGTTCAATCCCCAGCACCCACATGGCGGCTAAGAACCATCTGTAACTCCAATTCCAGGAGAACTCCAGTCCCAGGGGAATCCGACACCCTCTTCTGACCTCCGCGGCATTGCACGACATGGGTGCACAAACCTACATGCAGACAGTACATTCATACACATACAAAAATAAATAAAATTTTAAAAGAAAGAGTCTATGGGACCCTGGTAAATGACAACTTTGTTCTTGACCAATCAGTCATGAATGTAGTTACAATATAGTTCCACATTTGCATTTTCTTTCTTCCTTTCTTTCTTTCTTTTTTTTTTTTTTTTGGTCTTTTTTCCAGACAGGCTCTCTCTGTAGCCCCAGCTGTCCTGGAATTTGCTCTGTAGACCAGGCTGGCCTTGAACGCACAAAGATCCACCTGCCTCTACCTCCCAAGTGCTAGGATTAAAGGTGTGCACCACCACGGCTGGCTTGCATTTTTTTCAATGAAGTTTAAAAACAATTTACTAAGTAGCACCTTAAGTCTCCTTGCTCAAAACACATACAAAGCATCACAAATTCTGTTGCCATGAACATATACAAAAGTTTAAATCAATTTTCAAAGTGATTCCAATGGCTTTAATTAGTCTCAGCTAGAAACTGAGAACTATTACCTGCCAAAGACAGAAAGAAAAAAAAAAAAGATACTACTTCAACCTCAACCATTCATTAAACAATATTTGTAGACTTTCCAGTATATAAGGTAGAATTAACAGCCATGTCAGAAACAAATGAACAAGAAAGAAAAGGCAAAAGAAAAGCAAAACCAATAGATTACCTCTTAAAACTCTCATTTTATGCCACAATATAATTGAACAAATGGTTGTTAACTTTCCTAGATTTTGCTAAGTAGCAACTAAGTTCATTAAGTAAGCAGAAACAGTTTCTGACTCAGATGTACAACATTAAGGCAAAAACCGGAAAACGGTTATCCTGTAATTTTTATGTGCAACAAACAAAATATGGTTGCTACATAGTAACTGAATTTCATTTTTTCAGGAAATTCAGGCTAAAGGAGTGAAATAACTTTATGAAAGAGGTGGCAATACCATACCTCCTGTCTTCCAGTCAAATGTTCTTCCTACTCAGCACACTTGAGGTCTTGCATGTGTATAACCAGAACAAGACATGCCACATGATTGGGGGGAAAAAGAAGAAACTTGAAACAGTTGCCTATTACATAGTGAATTTGTTTAAAACATACTTATAGAAAAATAAGCAATGGGCTCCACCTTGCCAACTTGTTCTAGAAGCACAAACAGGACCATAGCATGGAAGTCACACAAAAAAGTTTTTTTTTCAAGTCAATGTGAAGAAGAACTGAAGAAAAACATTAAAACTCTTCAATGGAAGGTCATAGTACATAGTGATATATACCTAACAGCTTGAGTTCAATCCCTGTAATCCACATAAAAAGAATGCTAACCAGGTATAATGATATACATCTTTAATTAATTCTAGAACTCAGGAGGCAGAGGCAGGGAAAACTCTGAGTTCCAAGATAGCCTGTTGTACACAGCAAGTTCCAGACAAGCCAAAGCTATGTACTGAGATTGTTTCTAAAGCAAACAAAAAAGATGGATGTTATAGCAGACATTTATATCCCAGCACTCCTATAGCAATGAAAGGCAAGAGGCAGAGGTAAGAAAATTGGCAGGAAGCTCACTAGGCCAGCTAAAGTGGAATATAAAGCACAGAAACAGGAATAAGAGACTCTGCTTCAACAAAGTGGAGAGATTCAACTCCTGAACGTCATCCTTTCAACTCCACACATGCCATACTACTCACATCCCAACATTACACACACAGGGGTGGGGTGTGAGGAGAATGCATACTCAAAGGAAGAAAGAAAGAAAAGGAAGGAGAGGGGGAGAGAGGAAGGGAGGGAACATAGATTGATATGAAATTTAATTTTAAGTTATAATAGGAAGTAAAGAACAATTATAAGACTTATTAAATTGACAGTAAGATCTACTCAGTGTGCCAAAGGCTTAATATGAAGGGTATATCACCTATATAATTCCCCATTACATTTCTTAATCACTCTGCATATGCTAATTGATATAGGTCTAAAATACTCCTCTACTCATACATTTTCATTAGGAACTGACAAAAAATTGATATTGGCAAAAATTGATATTCAGCAATAAAGCTATGTTTACCAGAGATATATCTTCCATTACTGGTTCATCAATATCCCTCTCTAACCTAAGTATCATAACTACCATACATAACTTAAATAAATAAATCGCATGCTTATAAATATGCATTACATAACCATACAGGCTCATTTATACAAGTACACAAATAAATAAAAACTTTTCATGTCTGTATGTCTACAGATATATGTATAAACATATGTTTGTGTGTGTGTGTGTGTGTGTGTGTGTGTGTGTATGCATAAAGACCAGAGGTCAGCATTCGGTGTCTTCCTCAGCTGCTTTCTACTTTCATTTTTGAGACAGTAAGATACTGAATGAACCTAGAACTCACCAATTTAGCTAGATGGCTGGTGAGCAAGCCCTAAGGATTCCACCTCTCTCAGCCTCCCCCAGCTCCAGCTTTAGAGACAAGTGCCACTGTGTAGGATCTAACTCAGATCCTCATTTTTTGTGGCAAGCACATTACCAACTGAGCCATTTCTCTAGCCTCCTGAACAAAATATTTTAAAACATGCCCAATAAGTCAAATCCAGGGCATGAATTCCCTCCCAAAGACCAGACCTCAAGTCCAAGCAGAAAGTGGTTGCTTATCTCTGTAAGAATCATGCCTCTGCTCTTAAAATGTCCTGCAAATGTGAGTCACCAATCTTCTTGTGCAGGGAGGTCTTGGAGATCCACTAATGGGACTTCAGCCAGTGACCAGTCTATAAAGAGGAAAGTCTGCTCATGCTTCAAAAAGGGAACCCTGGTCTACCAAGACCTGACTATGTCCTCGAGTGGATAGAACTGGTGACTGAAAAGCCAAAAGGAGCCAGGGGCTTCCTCTCCCCTCCAAAAAAACCTGAGTGACCCTTGAGGACCAGATCCTCAAGTGAACCTGAGAAAAAAAACAACAAGCTTGGTTACTCAGGGTGGCCTTAAACATCCAAAAGAAAAGTATAACCAGAAATAAATAAATAGTAAGGCCTGAGAAACTGTACTTCAGGTACAAAAGTAAAAAGACAAAAAAAAAAAAAAAAGAAAAAACAAACACAGTTGTTTTGCTGTCTTACTTGCTAAGTACAAGCTACTCTGTGGTTACCACTGCTTAATTTAGCATTCCATTCCAAAGACATGACACAGCTTTTCATAACCTTACCGTACTGGTACCTAAACTCATGGTCTCTCCAAGAGATCCTCCAAAGCCTCAGGCTAGATGGGACTGCTAGAACATCCAACTGTGTGAGACTGGAGTCTACTACTGGGGTTCAGCGCTCTCAGAGTATTAGACTAAAGTTTGGACTACGCGGCTGTCTTTTATACACAGAGACCAGTTTGGAAGATCAAGACAGGATTTGGTTACTTTACTTGCAACCTCATTGTGGTGACCTATGGGAAGGGAAAAACCCCAGTGGGAACCCAAGGGCACGAATGATTGTTGTTTGGGCTTTCCAAGGCGAGCCTTCAAACATGACATTCTTTCAGCCTAATAAAGAAAAAAAACTGATTAAAGGTGAAGATGCTAAAACCTATGCTCTATGTGGTATGCATATATGGGTGCATATTTGAAATGATTGTATATTGGAAGGGAATAACAACAACAACAACAACAGAAAAGACTTGCATCAAAGAACTGGATGAAATGCACTTCTCCTCGAAACAGTAAACTCTGCATCAAGAATTTTGAGAGAGACTAGAAAAAGATTTTGAAATAACGTGTTTGGTAAATAAGAGAATACACTTTCTCCTCAACACCCCACAGAACATTCTCCAAAAAAAAAACCCCACAAAAAAAAAAAAAAAAAAAAAACCCTCCACAAATACAAAAACTGAAATAATTTCATGCATTATATCAGGACCACAGTGCAATAAAGTTCAAAATCAACACCAGGATTAAGCCCTATGCCTACGAAAACACATGGAGACTAAAAAAACACACTCTTGAATAATGAAATGGTCAAGGAAGAGAAAAAGAAAAAATAAATTAATAAAAATATTCCTGGAACGTAATGACAATGATAGTACAACAAAACCTATGGGATTACCTTAAAAGCAGATTACTAAGAGGGGTGGGGGGAAGTTTTATAGCCCTGGGTGCCTTACATTAGAAAAACAGAAATAGCACACCTAAAAGCACTTGAGAGGAACAACAGATGAATCCTAAATGCCACAAAGCCAGGAAGAAGAAAGAAAGGGGGAGAGAGAAAAATAGTGCATCCCTCAACTCTCAACAGAGAAAAGAAAAAAAAAAAAAAAAAAAAAAAAATCAATGGATCCAAACATTGGTTTTTTGAAAGACTAAACAAGATAGACAGACCTCTAAAAAAGGGGGGGCCCCAGTTAAACCAAAAAAAAGAAAGACGGAACAACTCCAAATCAATACAATCCATGATGAAAAGGGAAATATCACCACAGAGACAGAGGAAAAGATCCAGAAAATCATACCGGGAATACTTCAAAAACCTAATACTCTACCAAGGTTGAAAATCCTAGAAGAAATAGATGAATATCTGAAATCCTGGGAATCACAAAGGCTCAACCAAGAAGAGATCAACAGGCTAACAGACCCATAATAATGAAGAAATTGAAGATGATGTAATAAGAAAACCTCCCAACTAAAAAAGGCCAGGCCCAGATGGTTTTACACGCAGACTTCTATAACACATTTCAAAAAGACCTCCAACATTTATTTTGAAACTGTTTTAACGGTCCAAGTCAAAGGGGAATTTTCCCAAATTCCTTTCTAGAAGCCATGTATTACTCTACTCTTACCATCAACCAAGGCAAAGTAATTTACAACAAAAAGGAGATCGATTATGCCCATCTCCCGTAATGAACCCAGATGCAAAATTCTAAAACAGGATACTGGCAAAATTGCGTATACAGACCCACATCTAAGAAGATCATCCTCAATTCATGACCAATTGGATTCAAACCAGAGGTATGCATGGATCGTGTAAACACATTTACGAAAAATAATAAAATTATCATTCAAGTCATTAAATGGTACTGAAAGACAAAAACTACAACATCTATCTTCAATCTGTGCCGCAGCAGAAAATAGCCTTGACAAAAATCCGCAATCCCTTCATGCTTTAAAGTCCTCAGTGGGAATTGAATCTGGAGGCGAGTTTCTCCTCAATGACTCAAACCATCTACAGGACACCACAGCCAATATCATCCAAACTGGGGAGGAATGACAGACATCCCTTAAAGTTGTGGCAATCTTGGCCTTATAGGCTGCCCCGCTGTCACCCCATCCTCTTCAACTATCGTAGTGCTTAACCACCTTGCTAGAGCAATAAGGCTAAGAAGACAGCGAAATTAAACGGTAGGTACAATTTGGAAATCAAGAGGAGTCAAGCATATCCCTGTTGATTGATAATCATTGATTTTTACTTAAGGAGAAATGCATAAAGACAATCTCACCACCCACAGAAAAAAACTAGCGTTACCGGCTTTTCACAGGCAAAGTGGCATGGATACTAAATACTACCCTCAAACCAATCGTGGCCTTTCTTTTACACACAACTAACCCTTCAAATCTGGAGAAAGAATTCAAAGAGACCTTGCCCACTCACAATTAGCCTGCAAAAACAAATAAAATGATTCTAGGAAACAAACCTCCCCAAAGATAGAATCTCTACAACAAAAATTTTAAATCATTTAAAGTAAAGCAATTGAAGAAGCATCAGAAGATGAAAAACCTCCTTCTGTCATTGGATTGGTGAAATAATACATTGTAAAAAATGTCCCATTCTACCAAAATCCTTGTTTCTAATTAATGTAATCCCAACCCACAAATCGGCCCAATGAGTTTCTTCACAGGATTGGGGAAGAAAAAAAGTACTTTAAATTCATATGTGAAAAACAACAACCCTGCATACCAAACAACCCTTAACCCGCAAGAAAGAGAGCACACAGCAGGGGTATTGTTCTTTATATACCTAGGACTTCAAGACATACTCTCTAAGGTGCGTATAGTCTCAAAAACAGCGCCTGTACTCGAGCCACTAAAAACCAGACCGTTATTTGATCAAATTGGAACAAAACCGAAGATCCAATCTGCGCATATACAATTTCAGCATCTCCCTAATTGACAGGAGGCCAAAGGCCAAGAGGGAAACCAGATGGAGAAAAAGCACAGCATCCTAGCAAGTGCTTCAGTTGGTCAAAAACTGGTGAACCTTCTAAAGAATGAAATTAAACCCCTAGCCTCTCGTCTGGATCAAAAAGTCAACTCCAGATGGATAATGATTAAAGACCTCACACGTTGAAACCCCAAACTCTGAGTGTATAGAAGATAAAAAGTTGCAAGCAGACTATTCAAAGACATTAAGCGTAGGAAAAGCTTGCCTTAAAGTCAGACAAGACAGTTCTGCACAAGATAATTAAGGTCAAATGTTACCAAATGGACGCTCATTAAACTCAAAAAGCTTCTCGACAATCGGACAAACAATAACAAGAATTGAAGAGAAAACTCACAGAGTGGAGGAAACCTTCACCACGATTACCATTTGACAAAGCCATTAGATCTCCGCAGAATACATAAACTACTACAAAGAACATACAGAAGAAAAAGAAAATAAACGACCCCCACTCAATAATGGAGGAAGAGAGCGAACAACACTTCACAAATAGAATTAGAGTATGCTGTAGAAACACCTTAAGAAAGTGTCAACATCACTAATACTTCAGAATGTAAATCAAAACCACTTTAAGATATCCTTTCACTATACTCCAATGATGACAGGTCTAGGATCAAGAAAAAAAAATCCAACAAATGATACCAAGTTGGAATGGTTGTGGGAAAGGTGACATTCATCCATTGCTGGTGGGAATGTAAAACTCGTACAGCCACTATGGAAAGCAGTGTGGGAGGAACCCTTGGAAAACTTGGAATGAACTTGCTACCCAACCCTGTCACATTTACCACTCAACTAGGCATGTTTCCACAAGACTCATCCCACTACGAACATTCACCCAGCGCGGATGTTTATTACAGCATTTCAAGATAGACGACTGACAGCCCAAATGCTCTCTCATCACCAAAGGAAGGTGAGCACAATGCCTTCATGATAGAGGAGAGAAAAAGAAACTGTGGGATAGCAAGGTCGTAGCACCAAATGGATTTCTATTGCATGCAAGGTATAAGCAAAAGTCATGAGGCACTCATGAGCTTCTCTCAGGAAAATGGCACTTGGGAGGCTACAAGAGACAGCTATCTGCTGTAGTGATAAGTACTACAGTCCCAGAAACACACACGGACCAAATGGTATCCCTCAATCCTCGATGGGATGTCAAGTGCCATTATTCTATTATAAGTATTTTATACTGGCCGAGCACCTTGAAAGCTTTCATGTCCAAGCTAGTAATTGGAAGGAGTGAGTGCATTATTGAAACGAACAACACAACAGAACA
The DNA here is from genome assembly GCA_009823505.1 of Rhizomys pruinosus. Classification (NCBI taxonomy): domain Eukaryota; kingdom Metazoa; phylum Chordata; class Mammalia; order Rodentia; family Spalacidae; genus Rhizomys; species Rhizomys pruinosus. The sequence goes on along the minus strand of VZQC01008050.1, from coordinate 379,494 downwards.
ACAACAACAACCAACGGAAACGTATCTGCATCAGAAGAGATGATCTGAAACAGAATGAATTGCGTTCAAAACAAGTAACAATTCGCCATGACGAAAACTGGAGAATAGATCTGAGAAAAGTAGAAGATAGGCATGTTGGTAGATGGTCAGGAATGCCGCCCTGTGCAGGTTGCGCCGGGATGATAGTGGTGGGGAGATCAGGTTCTAGACTTTTTGAATACATCTTCCTGATACCAGTAAATATATATTTTCCAAACCAGGATGTCAAAGAAAAAAAGAAAAACGTTTTGGTCAGACACACTGCCTTTTTTGAGCTCCTACGTGTGCGGGGGTAAGGTCTGGAAGAGGACTAGTTACGTAGATTTGGATGTTGCAAGTGTGAGTTGATAGATGTTATCGGAATGCACAAGGCGGTTCAGACATTCTTCAAACAAAAAAATATGACCTCTGTTGCACTGATGAGTCATCTGGCCGGACAGTTGGCTTAAATGAGTCATGTCTAAAAACTCCCAGAATTTGCTAAGTCTTATTCCATCAAACACCCAATTATATCTTTATTTTTTTTCTTTTTCTTTTTAGACAGGGTCTCCCTATAGCCCCAGCTAGCCTAGGGAACTTGCTATGTATTCCAGCCTGGCCTCAATCTCAGTCATCTTCCTGCCTCTGCATTATGAGTGCTCAGACTAAAGGCGGGTGCCACTATGCTTGGCCCCTAATTATAACATTTAAAATTTTTTATTTGGGGGCTTTTTTTGTTGTTCTTGTTGTTTGGTTGGTTTTTTTGTTTGTTTGTCTTGGTTTGGTTTTGGTTTTGTTCTGACAGGGTCTTCCTCATCCCAGCACATCTGAAAGTCACTATATAGAGCAGGGTGGCCTCAGTCTTGAAGAGATCCACTGCCTCTGCCTCCCAAGGACTGGGATTAAAGTTGTGAAGCACTACACCTTGTTTTTTTTAACCATATCTTTTTTATTCTTGTAATTCTGTATGTAAAGACTTCAGACAATTCTTTATTTACAATGAGTAACCCCACAAATATACTTTATCAACAAAGCATCAATATTCAAATATGTACATATACATAATATATATATATATATATTTTACTCAACTCTTTGGTTGAATCTTTTTAGCTATATATTACAAAAACAATGAAGTAAATACATAAGGATAAAAATGGTACTTATTATCTAGTTAAGATTAATTTCAGGAGTAATTTTTGAAATAATTTTTTTCTTTTCTTTTCTTTTTTTTTGGCATTTTTGAGACAGGGTCTCCCTTTAGTCCCAGCTGGCCTGGAGCTTCCTCTGTAGACCAGGCTGACCTTGAACTCACAGAGATCCACCTGCTTCTGCCTCCTGAGTGCTGAGATTGAAGGCATGTACCACCATGCCCAGCCTACAATATTTTCTAAGCATTTCATATCAACTAAATTTAAATACTACCTTAAGTGTGCTGTTAAGTTTTGTAATTATATAGATTCTCACTTATATCAACACTAAGTCAATTATTTCTACCTGTACTTTATTAAATATGCTCATGGTAGGGTGTAAAAATATAACTTAAAATACTTCAGAGATATAAACTATAATTATAACTGATATTCTAAATGCTCATATAACTCAACATACATTTCTACATTCTAACTCAATATAAATTTAAGTAAGCAAATGTGTTTTGTTGTTGTTGTTTTTACTTCTTATGTGTATGAGTGTACTGTCTGCATGTAGGTAGGTACACCCGTGTCGTGCAATGCTGTAGGGATCAGAAGAGGGTATCAGATTCCCCTGGAACTGGAGTTAAAGATGGTTCTTAGCTGCCATGTGGGTGCTGAAAATTGAATCCAGGTTCTCTCCAAGAGCAGTCAGTGCTCTTAACCACTAGGCCATCTCTCCAGCCCCATGAGCAAATGTTTTAAAAAGTAATTCTAGCTTTGTCTTGTTATTGCTAATTAGTAACGCTCACCAAATGCATACTCCAAAAACTACCTTTATAGTAGCCAACAGCTCTCATTTTGTTAGAAGATACAATGTTCAACTTCCCTGAAAGCCATTTTACATATAACAAAGGAATAATAACCCTTAAGAATGTGATCAACAATGCTAACAGATATAGAAAGTGAGCTATAAAAGTCAAAATAACCAGTCAACCTCAATGTAGCATAGGCAATATTACTGGGTGAGAAGGAAAGATAGCAGAGGGTCAAGAGAAGGTGACTGAATTTGGTCAGTACACTTATACAATATAGTTTTACTCAGCAGTAATGAAAACCAAAATCAGTGGTTAGGTCAGGGCCTTGCCAGCACTACCTAAAGCCCAGGTAGTAGCTGGGCTCTTCAGCCAGGCATATTTTAAGATAGATCTACTCTTGGGTTGCTGGATAATTGATTCATTGGTTTGTTGGATAGCTAAATCTTTGTCTTGCAGGCTGTTGGGGTGGAGGCACCCTGCTAGCTAGAATCAAACATCAAACGTGGACCTGTGAAACCCTTGTCAGGTGTGGCTGACTGGATGGAGTCGATCTTGTTGCTGGTATTAACACTGGGCCTGTCGCCACTGTGAGACTTGAGTGTGCAGTGGTTAGGTCAGGACCTTGCCAGGACCACCTGAAGCACAGCGTACTGGGGCTTAAGTCAGGCATACCCGCCCCCAACAACTGGAATTACTGAGAGAGTGTCCAAGTGGATATTTTGGAGAACCTTCAGAACAGAAAGGGAAAAGTGAATTAGACTTCCAATATATAAACAAAATTGAAAGTCTGAAAACTAGACAAGTCAACACTCCATAAACAAGGAGAAAAAAAAAAAAAAGGGCATCTGAAGGAGGCAAGCAAAGCAAGCTTTCAACACAGTGAAAAGACATTTGTGATTCATATGGGAATACGGGCAAAAAAGGGAAACCCACATGCTCCCTGGTCACGACGAAGGGACTACACGTGTGTTTGGACTCCGGGTCTGGACCTGTTGGGAACCCATGGAGCCGTCCGACACGGCTCTAGACAGGTAAAAGCTTAGGGCAGAGTGACTTTTGTGGTGCTGGACAATTGAATTTCTGGTCTGTGGCAGAGGGCCTGGTGGCTGGTGGGGGCTAGATCTGAGCCCTAAGCCCTTTCAGGGTGTGGCTGCCCGGGGTCACCCTTCCCCCCTCGCAGCCGGAAGCCCAACGCTCACATCCCAGTCCAGCGCTGAGCTTGGGGTCTCGGAACTCGCTCAGTGCCATTACTCAGAGGGAACTACGGTGCCTGGTGCGTCGGGGCTAAGCCGGGGCATACCATATCGAACCCCTCCCACCCCAACAATTGGATTTGGAGGAAGAAGAGAACGTAATCCCAGTGGATGGATATAGGAGAATCTCAGAGAGGGAAGGGACGAGTGTTAGACTTCCAATATCCATCTATAAACAAAAGTGAAGCCTGAAAACCTAGACAAGTCAACACTCCATAAAGAAGGAGGGGAAGGAAGAAAAAAAAAGTGTATGAAGGAGGTAACAAAACAAAAGAACTTTCATCCCTCAACACACTGAAAAGCAATTGTGATTTGAATCACAAACGGAATCCACATGCCAGGGACACTACGAAGGGACAACATGGAAAGGTGCAGGATAATTTCACACCAAGCTCTACCAACCCTGTAGGAGATAGGTACAGTGGGATCCCCTGGAGGATGACCCCAGAAACAGACCGTAGAGGAATAATTGCAGAACCTATGCAGAGAAATTAAAAGAAGCTACATAAAGAACAATTCAGATGAACTAAAGGAAAGGGATTGACAAACTCCAGAAAGAAACAGAGACGGTCAGAGAAAAAACAAACTCCTTAAGGAAGTAGAAACAACTGAGAAAAAGGAAGCCAACCAACGAGTAAGGAGCACGAAGAAGAAATTGAGAAATCAAAAAAGAAATTGACATACTAAAAAATCACAGGAGAAAATGAAAAGAAATAAGAACACTCAGCACAATCAAAAGAAGGAATTCAGGAAAAAAGCCGTAGAAATAGAATGGAGGAAGCCTGGCAAAGAATATCAGATCTGGAAGATAACACAGGACCAACTAAAAAACTCAAATAAAGATTATGAAAATAATTTAAAAATACACAAAAGTGCGACAACCAGGAAGATATGGACACTATGAAAAGATCAACCTCCGCATCATAGGAATGGAGGAAGGGGAAGAATCCCAAGAAGAATGAGTATTGACATGTCTTCAACACAATAATAGATGAAAAACTTCCCCAAACTAGAAAATAGCAAACCCATTCAAATACAAAGAGCACATAAAACTCCAAATAGACAAGATCAGAAAAGAAATCCCCATGCCATATCTTATCAAAGTGCTAGATGCCCAAAACAAAGATAAAATTCTGAAGGCCACGAGAGCAAAAACAGCTCACATACAAATGTGTGAATTACGCCATCAGATCACAGATGACTTCTCGCTGCAAACCAATGAAAGCAAGAGAAAAAAACATGGAGCAAAGCAATTTCCGTGTAAGGACAATATGCGATGCAAGCCCAGAAATACTTACACACAGCAAAAATGTCGATGTACAGTAGAAGGAGAGAAAAAAATCTTCATGAAACATGCAAGCAAGATGATAGAATACAATTCCAGAAAACCAACTCTCCAGAAAAGACTTTGAAGCAATTCAAAGGGCAGAAGAGAGAGCAACAATCCTCAACACCTAGGGAAGAAACTAATTAAAAACATAATCATAGGAGTTGAATCAGAGACTAAAAGTCAACATGGATAATAAGGTGAAAGGAAGCAACATCCAGTCTTTAATTATAACCTTAAATATTACCTGGCTGAACTCCTCCAATCAAAAGGCATAGACTGAGAATGGATTAGGAAACAAAATCCATCTATATGCTGTCTAAAAGAAACCCATCTCAACTCAAACAGACACAAACTTAAAGTGAAGGGATGGAAAAATATTCCAGCAAATGGTACCAAAAAAAAAGCAGAGATTGCTATTCTAGTATCAGATAAAATAGAAAAATTCAAAAGCAAAAGAAATCAAAAGAGACAAAGAGGCCACATACAATCTTTCATTAAAGCGAACAATTACGACGATGAAGACCGCTCACAATCATCGAATATATATGCACCAAACGCCAGCGACCAAACTTTGTAAAGACAACTCTTAGGAACCCCAAAGGGCTGCACCCCCCAACCCCCCCCAAAAACCAGCAGTAATAATAGGGGACTTTTATACCCCACTAAGTCCTTCCTAGACAGATAAACAGGACAAAGGATAAACACCAGAGAGACTCTGATACTGAATGATACATATAAATTAACCATCAATGATCTCACAGACATCTTCGAATTTAACCCAAACACCATGAGAATAACCTTTCTACTCAGCTACTCCATCTGACAGCGTGCTGTGCTTGTAAAACATTCTCCAAAACACACGACCATATACCTGCGGCTCACAGGGCCAAATGGAAAGCTCAAACAATACAGAGAAGAGAAATATGTCATTGCATTCTATCAGACCAACATGCAATAGAAGCTCAAATCAATCTACCGAGGATAATGCCCTCACACGAGAGAACCACAGATGGTAGACACTTAAACATACACTCTTACACTCGAATAAGGAATGGTCAGGGAGAAAGAAATAAAGAAGTACAGAAAAACATCCGTGGACCACTGGAACTGACAATGAAATACAAACACAGTAAAACCTATGGGACAACTTTAAAGGCAGTCCTAAGAAGGGAAGTTTAATAGCTCTAAGTGCCTACATTAAAAAAACCAGAAAAGTAGCACCAGTGAGAGTGATATAACACGAGCACTTAACGTTCTTGCAGAGAGCAAACGAAAACAAAAAAACAAATGAACATTAAAAGCAGCAGACAAAAGAAAAAAAATCAGAACAGAGATCAATGAAATGAAACAAGAAACCATACAAAAAAAAATCAATAATCCAAAATTGGTTCTTTGAGAGAAGAAATAAGATAGACAGACCTCTAGCCCAGTTAACTAAAAGAAAAAAGGAACAACTCCAAATCAATAGAATCCGTGATGAAAGGGAAATATCACAAACAGACAATGAAAAGATCCAGACACCCATAAGGGATTAACTGCAAAAACCTATACTCTACGAAATGTGAAAACCTAAGAGAAATGGATGAATATCTGAATCCGGGGAATCACCAAGCTGAACCAAGAAGAGATCAACAGCTTAAACAGACCCAATAATAATGAAGAAATTGATGATGTAATAAGCAGCCTCCCAACCAAAAAATGCCCAGGCACA
>VZQC01008050.1:338815-370859 GCA_009823505.1 Rhizomys pruinosus | reverse complement strand
AGAAAAAAAAAAAAAAAAGACAACATCATGAACTTTGCATGTAAATGGATGGAACTAGAAGATATTATATTAAGTCAAGTAGTAACACAGTCCCAGAAAAAAACAAAGGATGAATAGTATCCCTCATCTGTATATGCTAGTGCCAATAACCCAGTTGTATATATTTCTTGTGGGGAGTGATGCATATTGGAAAGAAGTTGTATATATTTCTTGTGGGGAGTGATGCATATTGGAAAGAACAACAAGAAACCAACAACAGAAAAGACTGCATCAAAGAAATGACTGAAATGGTGAATCTGGTGGGGTGGGAAGGTTGGAAGGGGGACATGGGTCTATATTTGATTAATGTTTATTTAATTGATGTGAGTTTAACAGGTATCCAAATTTGCCCAAACTTTGTCTACATATTATATGGTATTTTAGGACTTAGTAAAAACTAAAAATGTCTATATTAAACAACATTGGTTAATAGGTGTTAATAAAAACAGTAATACATTTAAGCTAATTGGAAATATAAATTGTTGTCCACATTTGTTTTACTTTTAATTTGTATAACAACTTTAGGGTCAATGTATACAAATGTTCTCTATAATTTTTGTGTTGTACAGTATCATCTTGTAACATTTTCTTTTACCTGTAGGAAAATTTAACTAAAGGAATTAATTTTGCTTCCCAAATTAACAACGTACAGTCAATGATAAATAGCTTGGGTAAATTTAATGAAAAATTTACACCTTGATTCCTGCCTATAGGTATGTGTAATACAACTGCCTTTTTGAGATTCATGGGTCAAAAAATAGAAACCTAAAATAAAAAAAGAAGGTAATACAGTTATATATTAAACTTTTTGTCAAATTTTTCAATTTAAATCTTAAAACTAACTATGGGAAAAGATTTGCATGTTCCCACAGGTCAAAATGTCACCGACTTAATGGCCGACAAAGAAAAGATACAGCTTTGCATTGTGCAGGATGTACCAAGAAATACCAGCAGAAAAGTTGGCCCATCTAAACATTAAAAGAAAGAAAAGTTTCAGACTGCTACAGGCATCAAAACATCTCTGTGGATCCTACTTGTAACAACTGTTTATAATGTGTCCTAATGAACTTTACCTTCCAGGTGCCCCAAAGTTTTAATATGAGAGACCTTCTTACCTCCTTTTCATAGAACAAAGAAAACCATGATGGCAATGAAGTCATTCCCTAACTGTAAATTAGAGTCGACTGTTATAGAGGTAATCTCTTATAAAACCAGTACAACTGCTTTCTTTAATTGACTAATAGACATAGGAACTGTGAAAGGATAATTCTCTATTCAGAGCCAAATATAATACTAAAGTCTTTATAAGCTGTGTGATTAAGCAAAATATATTAATGCAGGAGAGCTCTGATATCAGCAATGGATTATTCTGCCAAGGAGATGTTGTCTAGGGTATCCAATTCCCCCGCCCCCCAAAAAAGGTAAAGGCTTCTTGCCTGTAAACTGGGATACCTGCAAGAAGAGAGGCGGTAAGGCCAGGCTGTCAAAGACCTGATGTAAGCATGGAAAACATGTATTGAGACCACACTTTCAAGTATACAGTTGGTCTCTGGAATGCCAGAGAGTGTTACTAAAGGCCACTAAATCAATAAAGCAAATATTGGTCTCCTTGAGTCAAGCAAGACTCCTCCGTCAGCATCAGCTACATCTCACCTGCCTGGAAATACTGTGCAGCAGTGGCAGTCATATGTCTGTATATCCCAAATCCAATTGGCTACTAGCTCACTCCTTGGAGAATAACCCACGGCTGATGCCACAAGCTTACGTCCTCTAGTGGTTAGGAGATGTTATAAGCCACAGTAAGACCTTGTCATCTTTTACAGAAAAGCTATAGTTCATAGATTAGCATACCATGCAAGCATCTGTGTCTATACCAAGGTAACCTACCATAATAATTAGTACTGTTTAAATGCCTGTGTATCTAATTACTTGTGCTTCATTAGTAGGATTAAAAAGTTATTTCTGGATAAACTGCCAACCCATGAAAGAAAACAGCCTGAACTGATCAGAGTCCAAAACAACATCTCCAGAGAAAGTAGACTGTTTTTCTTCTTGCCCACTTGTGCCCCTTTTCTAAAGCCTAGGGAACAATCTGCAGAAAAGGGAGCGTGATAGAATGTAAGGGCTGCGATTGGGGTAAATTGTGAAACTACAGCAATATAGACTGGACTCTTATTTGATCAACATGCTTGTACATAAATGCTGGACAATTGGGACCTTGGGCTGTATAAGTTTGGGCATAGCTACTTGCAAATTGGTTTTACATGAAGGATGCTTGTATTAAAAAAAGCTTTATGAAAAAAATAAAAATCATAAAATTTGAAGGTAAATGGATGGAACTAGAAACTGTTATACTAAATGAAGTAACAGACTCAGAAAAACGAGTTATCTTCTGTTCTGTTCTCTTCATATGTGGATCTTAGCTCCAAATCCTTAGATGTGAGTATATAGCCTGATGTAATGGCAGGAGCCAGGAAAATAGAAAAGAACCATGAGAATAAGGAGAAGGAGCTCAAGAGAAGAGGATAATAGTAGGAAACAGGTGTTATCAATGAGGAAATGGGGAAAATGGGAGATATTTTAAAAGAAGAGGGAACAGAAAAAAATTATACAGAGGAAGAGGAGAGAAGAGATAACACTTGGGTGGTATGCAAATACATAGGGAAATGTGTTTGTTCAAAAGCCCACTGAAAAAAGTACACATACATAAGTGCATGTGTATAGCTGAAGGCTATAGTAACAAAAACCGCAGTGCCAGGGAGGGAAATCCTCCCTTCATTTTGGTCAGAGTAGTCCAAGAGACTCACAAAGTAATATAGGTGATTGACACAGCCCTTGACTACCTCCAGAACTTGGAGTAAGACCCTACTGCTGGAGACAGGACATACATTGGACAGGATTTGGAGTAATTGAGCTGGAACTGACCGAGAAGCCTCCTCTAGCTCCCATAGCTAGATGCTATGAAAACTTCCAAGGAAGAAAACCAATAACTCCATCTAGCTGTAAAGTCTAAGAACCACAACAATGACCATCAGCTCAGCAAATAATCTCTACTAGTGCAGTAACAGCACTTTTTTGGGGGGGGGTTGAAACAGGGTCTCTCTGTAGTCTGTAGCCTCAGCAGTCCTGTAACTCACTATGTAGACCAGGCTGGCCTTGAAATCATAGAGATCTGCCTGCCTCTGCCTCCTGAGTACTGGGGATCAAAGGCATGTGGCACCACACCTGGCACAGTAACAGTACTTTTATCTTGTGGGTAATCTAACAGCTGTCTAATTGGACCTAAGGCCTGCTCAATGGGAGGAAACTAATGCATGGTAGTAGAAGCATAGGCAAATACACATGACTGGCGAGGTCATAGATCCTAGAGAAAAACCTTTTGTCACACTCCTAGACCAATGTAACTTCTTACTATATTCTAAATACCCTCATATATAAACAAGTGTACCTCTCATCACTCATCAAAGAAGCCTCTTGTTGCAACAGGTGGAGAGTATTACAATGTTCCACAAATGGTCAAATGCAGAGAATAAGTATCTGTGAAATACCTATCCCAAAATGACACATCTACAATGCAACCTCTATACCTAAAGGCTTAGGGAACATAGTGGAACAGGGGGCAGAAAGAATATTAATACATCTCTCAACTCTCACCACCAAAGCTTCCTCATGCAACAAATGATGATTAACCCAGAAAGCCACAAATGGCCAAGGTTCAGAGAATAAGAGGCTGTAGAAAACGTATATCCCCAAATAGTACACCCATATCGAACCTCTGCTACTCGGGACTCAGGAACTGTTGCAGAAGAGGGGGGCAGAAAGATTATAAGAGCCAGAGGTGGCTGATGACCACATGGAAACAAGTTTTCCAGATAGCTGGGAAGATACCAATATAAACATATAGCAATGGACACAGCATACACAAGATCCAAGCAAGCTCAAGCTGGGGGGAGGGGGGAGGGGGGACAGTATAAAAGTGGGAAATTGGGTAAGAAGCCCCAGCCTTAGCTAAGAAACAAACTACTGGCCAACAATAACTACTTGGGGAGGGAGAGCTGGTTTTCTTTAAAGGAGTGACACTAGATAGACTGACCAAGCCTCAGGTCAATGGATGAATACTGAAGAACATTTGGGGACACATATGCCTTAACATTTCGGAGTTTAATAATCACCTGATAGTCCTTTAGTCATGCGTGGTCACAATCCACACAATCTTCTCTCCTCCTTGAACCAGGCCTGGCAATCCCAAAGGACTGCAAGCTTCAAGGCTGTCTCCTGCCTGCAGGCCGTCAGTCTCTAGGCTTAGCTCTGGCAAGAGGGAGGAGGGGACCTCAAGGAATTTACTCAACAGAATAGAAAGATAAAGAAAGACAGATAGACACGGACTCAGAGAAAGCCCGGGAGATAAAACTCTCTCCTTTATTCATGCTAGCAGTGTGTTTATATACCAAAAGTTACTGTGCTCTGGGCAAGGAAGTGGGGCACAGGTGGAAGGGAAGGACAAGCCACCTTGGCTCCTATGGGGGGGGGGCCTGCAGAGCCCCTGTTTGTGCAACTAGTAAATTAGACATGTGACACTCTGCTCAATACCTCAAGGGAAGGGGCCATCTGGTTCTGGAACTTTGCAGAGATAGGTGAGGCAAGAAAACACTGTAATATCTTGGACCTTCTGGAGCTACAGATAACTCACAGAGATATCAGATAACTCTTGGAGGTTTTGCGAGATAGGTCTTACAAGTTCTTGCCTCAAGCCAGGCAAAGTTTCATTCCTACATTAACATATATGGCAGAGTACTTGAAATGGGGGGTGTATAAGAGGGTACTAATAGGGGAGGGGAGTCTTAATATGATCAAAATATACTGCATGACAGTCAGGCATGGTGGTGCATGCCTTTAATCCTAGCACTTGGGAGGCAGAGGCAGGTGGATCTCTGTGAGTTCAAGGCCAGCCTGGTCTACATAGTGAGTTCCAGAACAGTTGGAGCTACAGAGAGACCCTGTCTCAAAAAGACCAAAAAATAAATAAAATAAAAAGATGGCCTATTGGTTAAGAGCGCCGACTGCTCTTGCAGAGGACCCGGGTTTGATCCCCAGCACCCACATGGCGGCTGAGAACCATCTTTAACTCCAGTTCCAGGGGAAACCGACACCCTCTTCTGATCTCCTTGGCATTGTACGACACGGGTGCACTGACCTACATGCAGACAGTATATTCATACACATACAAAATAAATAAAAAATTTAAAAAGACATAATTTTATTTTACTGACTGAAACAGTGAACTTCTGCTCAAAACAGTCAACTTCCTCATGGAGAATATTGAGAAAGAGATGAAAAGCATATTTGGGGGCTGGAGAGATGGCCTAGCGNCACACACACACGCACACAAATACTTCTAAATAAACTGGCTGTATTAGTCACTTTTCTGTTGCTGTGATAAAACACCATGACCAAAGGAGCTTATAAAAGGAAGAGTTTATTTGAGCTTACGATTGACGGTTCCAGGGAATTAGAGTCCATTGTGGCGGGAGGCATGGCGGCTGGAGCTGGAGCAGCAGGCTGAGGGTCACATCTCGCAAAGAGCACAGAAAGCAGAGAGAGAGCAACTGTAGACGAGACTTGTTAAATTCACTAAGCCTGCCCCCAATAACGTACTTCCTCTAGCATGGCCACACCTTCTAAGACCTCCAAAAACAGTGCCACCAACTGGAGACAAATGTCTGAATACTTGCAGCCTATGGGGGACACTCATTCAAACCACCACACTGGCCCATTCAAGAGAAAAGGGCATGTTCAAATATAGAGAAAATTCTATGTCTTGAAGAATTTGAAAGGCACCAAATTTTGGCTTTTACAATAGCCTAAAATAGAAGAAACTCATGTCCATTAATGGATGAATGGGTAAATAAAATGTGGTATATAAATACCATGAAATATTAAACCTTCAAGAGGAAAAAAATCAGGACAATTATTTTTTTGGTCTTTTAGTTGATTGTTTTTTCAACAGGGTCTCCCTAGTCACAGCTTGCCTGCAAGTCATGATGTGAATCAGGGTGGCCTTGATCTCCCAGAGATCTACTTGCCTCTTGCCTCGAGGGCTGGGGTTACAGGTGCACACCACCATGCCTAGCATACCATCAAAACAGTTATATAACTAAATATTTTTTAATTAAAGATAAGAGTTGCAGCTACAGGGATGGTTATATAACCTTACTGTACAAAAGGAGAACTATGGGAAAAAATTCAGAATAGTGAAGAGCTCAAAAGTTGGTGCGGGACTAGTGAGATGGCTCAGTGAGTAAGAGCACTTGCTGTGCAAGTCTGACAGCCCAAGTCTGATCCCTAGACCTGGTAGAAGAAAATCGATTTCCAAAAGTTGTCCTCTGACCTCCACATGTGCACATTTTCATACCTGTACTTTCAACACACATAAAAACACACACACACAGGCGTGTGCACAAACACACACACACACACACACATTTTAAAAACTGTTGGTACAAAAATAGAGCAGACTAGGGAATGGAAACAACCTGGGTCAGATACATGTTTATACAACTGCCCTGCTTCAAGAGCTAGTATGCATTTAGACACAATTTAGTACTTTTTATTATCATTTAAGTTACCCTCAAATAGGAAATACCAAAAAGGATGAAGCCACAATATAAATTCTCAAACAACCGGTAACTCTGAGCTATATAGAGGTGAAGGTAAGTCTAAGAAGTGCAATAGAGAGCAACAGCTGGGCAGGTGCTTCAACAACTGCTTTCTACTAAAACACACCTGACAAGAGAGATTCACCTCAGAAGATCCAAAACTGTGTTAAGCCCAATATCTGCAAGGTAATCAGTCAATAATTAAACTGCATAATAAAACAAAAGGCAACATCCTTCAGAAAGAAGACAGAATGCTTTAAAAATTAGTATTCACATCCAGGAGTGGTGGCTCATGCCTTTAAATCCCACTCAGGAAGCAAAGGCAAGTGGAACTCTGAGTTCAAGGCCAGCCAAACATAGCAACTCCCTGGCAGCAGCAGCAGCAGCAGCAGCAGCAGCAGCATCAGCAGCAGCAGCAGCATCATCATCTAGTGGGAAGGTAGAGAAAGGCAGATTCCTGCAACTCCCTGGCCTAGCCTAGTCCCAGGCCAGTAAGAGGCACAGTCTCAAAAAAAGTGGAGAAAACCTGAGGAATAACATATGACGTTGACCACCAAAAAAGTAACTTCACATGAGAACAAAGGACCCAAAAGTGACTCATAGGTAAAACATAATCAACAAAGCCAAGCATGGTGGCATACATCTTTAAACCTAGCACTTCAGAGGCAGAGGCAGTCAAGTCTCTGTGAGTTCAAGGGCCAGCCTGGTCTACATATTGAGTTCCAGCCCAGCTGGGGCTACAGAGAGACCCTGTTTCAAAAAGACCAAAAAAAAAAAAAAATCAATAGAAACCAACCCCAATGTTGAAGAAGAGTGTAGTGAAGGCAGGTGTTATGCAAAAGACCCAGCCTCATGTGAAAAGCAAGATGCAGCAACATATACCTAGTAACCCTAGTTTTGGGGAGGAGGTGAAATCAGGAGGACACCTGGAGCTCATTGGTCAGTCAGCCTATATTTGCCATCAACCTCTGGCCCTCACAGGCAAATGTGCACACACACAAACAGACCCATACTACACACACGCACACACACACACACATACACGCACACACACACACATACACACACACACACACACACACACACGTGCGTGAGCAGTTGAGGAGATAGCTCAGCCAATTAAAGTGCTTGCCATGCAACATGAGGACCTGCGTTTGATCAGCAGTACCCACATAAAAAATGCAGGTGTAAAGACATGGGTTACCTCCCTATGAGTTACTAGATAGAGGCCACAGAGGCACCCAAAACAATGTAAATTATTGCCACTGCTCTTGGCTACATACCATAACTAGATGGTAAAACTCTACTGCTGAAGACACAACATACTTTGGATGTAGATCACAGAGAAATGAATGTTGAACTGACCAGGAAACTCTCTCTACTGGCTGGTTTTGATGCCTGAAGGTGCTATGCCAGCTGCTTCATAGGAGGGAGACATTAGGGGTCTTATCTAGTGCTGGACTCTACATGTTAGTGAAGATGGACCTGCCAGGCAAGGTGTGCCCACTGGTACAATAATGATAAAAATGTTCGTGAAATAACAAATTGCTCTCTTGATTAGATTTGAGCCCTACTCGACAGGAGGTATTTCATGCCTAGTACTGTAAACCATGGCTAGGGAAGTCGTAGGCCCTAAGGGAGAACCTAATGATGTTATTTTTCTAAATGGTCATGTTGTCAAACTAGTTTATCAACATTTTTGCTTATATCTATAGTCTATGCTACTCCCAACTTTAGTCAGAGAAGCTTCGTATTGCAGTCAGTAGTGGTTAATGCTGAGACATGTTACTGTCCAAAGTGCTGAGCAGAAATGACTGCTGAGTGCTCAGCTAAAGAGGAGACATCTCTACCACCCCTACCAAAGGCTCAGGGTATGGGAAGATCCAGTTTGAATTGGGGACTAGTTCTCAGCTAGCACTCCTCAGGGCACCATGTGGGAGTCATGGAGGAATTGGATGAGAGGTTGAGGGATAGATTATTATCAGAATACACTGTATGTGTGTATGAACATTTCAAAGAATAATTTTTTCAAAAAGATGGGCAGTAGTATGTTCTTATAATCCCAGAGCTGGGGAGGTAGAGAAAAGCAGATCCCTGGGACTCCTTGGCCTAGCCTAATCCCAAGCCAAAACAACATATGATGTTGATCACTGTCCTACACACACACACACACACACACACACACACACACACACTCACAAAGGTCTAAGAATAATCTTTAAAACCATGAAGCTGCTGGGCATGGTGGTACACACCTTTAATCCCAGCACTTGGGAGGCAGAGGCAGGTGGATCTCTGTGAGTTCAAGGCCAGCCTGATCTACATGGCAAGTTCCAGGTCAGCTAGGACTACAGGGAAACCCTGTCTCGAAAAGACCAAAAACAAACAAACATGATGCTCTGAATAAAAGCCAAATTTTAAATCTAGCATGTTTTAGAAAAATCATTTCTATAATAGAATTTCTACAAAATTCTAAAATTCAAATTTCAAGCTACCTCTATGCTTTTATAATACTTAGCTTCCAATTTTAACATGGTGGTTTTTGTGAACCATGCCAAGTAAAATATATGCATGCACATGCATGCACATGTGTGCATGTACGTATGTGTACACAAGTACGTACACACACACACACACACACACACACACAGAGGCAGAGATCCCTCTTAATTCCTTATCCAACATCATCTAATCTTGGATTTCAACCTGACTAACCTGGGAAGAGAGAACCTCAGATGAGGAATTTCCTTCATTGAACTGGCCTGTAAGCATGCCTGTGGGGGTAGTTTCTTGATTATTGAGTGATGTGGGAGGGCCACTGTGGGTGGTGCCACACCTCAGCAGGTTAACCTAAGCTGTATTAGGAAGCTATCTCAATACATATATACATAATTATAAGATGACATGAATTTTGCTTCATGTTGTAGATAAAGTTCTTCTTAGCTGGTTACTTTTCATAGGATCTGGAAATTTCCACTCTATAGATGTTTAAACCCTTTCCATTCATCTAAAACATAAATGTACTTTATCTTCAAACAGAAATTCATGAACAATTCCTAATGCTATAGGTAAGATTTGCTAGAAATTATAAACTTCCTTGCAGAACATAATGCATTGCTTTACAAGGTAATTATATATTCCCATTAGTTCTTACCTTCTTTCAAGGCTTTATCCATATTATGAGAAATTACTACTCTTCTAGACTGAGCTGTCTCATGTGAATTTCCACATACAGGACTCTGAATTGGAAAGAGGAATAAAGATAAAGATTACTAAATGTATAAACTACATGAAAATAAAACCAAGATGAGAACTAACCAATTGTAATCTTACTCTGGAAAAATAAATGAATGGTTGAAGCTATTTAAGAGATTTTTAGGAAAAAATTAAATATAGGGGCCAGTAGGCTCAACAGGTAAAGGCACCTGCCACCAAGCCTGATACACTGAATTTAAACCCCAGGAACAACATGGTAGAAGAGAACTCCAAAAGTTGTCCTCTGACCTTCCGGCGCATGCTGCAGCACCCACACACACAAGGAAATAAATTTTTAATGTAATTTTAAAAGAACCAGATATAGAAAAAAAAAGAATTAGATATAGGTGGTTGTGGTGGTACACACTTTTAGTCACAGTACAGGAAGAGGCAGGTGGATCTCTGTGACATTAAAGCCAGCCTAGTGTACATAACAAGTTCCAGACGACCTGGGGCTATAGGAAGAACTTGCCTCAAAAAGATGGGGGAAGGAGAAATTATTAAATATGATGACACTATAGGGAATAATAGTAAAATACAAAAGCAGATATATCTATTTGTGAGGTTCTGAAACAATAAAAATTTTAAATCAATTTAGAAAAAATACTATTCAATAAATGATACTGGGGATAGCTGTGTATTCATGTGAGGGGAGAGGAATGTTATACTTAATTTACAACTTCAAACTAAGAAGCTAAACATTTTCTCTGTCTAAAAACATACTAGGAAATATAGGATATGCTATTTATAATCTTGAGATAGAAAAGGCTGCTCAACAAGGCACAAAATCCAAAATTTATACAGGAAGACAAAAAAGAAGCATGACTTTAAAACAGACAATTTCTGTTTTCACACACACGCACACACACACACACACATATCCACCACACATACTTGAAATATACATACTATATGCACTCCTTTCATTAGGAAAACAAACATTAGAGCAATGATATACCATCAGACTGCAAAGCACAGAAATATGTTAGCCAGTATACAGGGAAATGTTTGTTTACCTATGTTGTTGGAAAGATGTCTGTTTCTTTTAAGCTTTTAGGGGAAAAATGATTTATGTACACACACACACACACACACACACACACACAAAGTATATGTACAAAGAGCAATTAATACTGATTATAAAGGCAAAACTTAAGCCAGATATGGTGGTACATTGCTTTAATCCCAGCACTCCAGAGCCAGAGGTAGATGCATCTCTGTGACACTGGTCTACATAATGATTTCCAGGCCAGCTGGGGCTCCAAGGAGATCCTGTCTCAAAAAGACCAAAAAAAGAAAGGGGCAAAAATTGGAGACAACTCAAGTGTTCCTGGGCTTATAAATATATGCCTTCCATCTACAAGCCCTTCTAGCCCCAGCACTGCAAAAATAAAAGGGGTAAATTATAGTACAGGATTAAAAAGAATATTTTATGGATGACCTTCAAAGGAAGTTTTCCATCCTGAGATAATGTTTAGAACACAAACACCAAGGTATTAAGTCATTTCTCCTAGGTGGGGCATAGAGTTTTACCTTTTTACTCTGCGTATCACTGTATAATAGCAAGTAATACTCAGTAAACATTACTAGTTGTCATTTTAATTTTTGTTTGGGTATTGTTTTATGTTGGCTTTTTTTTTTTCTTTTTGAGATAAGAGTCTTACTCTGTAACCCAGGCTGGCCTTGAACTTGCAGCAATCCTCTACCTTCTGCCTCCTAAAAGCTGGGCTTGTCATTTGAAAAATAAGGAAAGGGTGCTGGAGAGATGGCCTAGTGGTTAAGAGCACTGACTGCTCTTACAAAGGACCCGAGTTCAATCCCCAGCACCCACATGGTGGCCGAAAACCGTCTAAAGTTCCAATTCCAGGAGAACTCCAGTTCCAGGGGAATCTGAGACCCTCTTCTGACCTCCACAGCATTGCACGAAACGGGTGCACAAACCCACATGCAGACAGTACATTCATACACATACAGAAATAAATAAAATTTAAAAAAAAAAGAAAAATAAGGAAAGACTATGCACAGAATTAAAATACTATTATTTGGCTGTAAAGACTACAGTAAAGAAACAATTTATCACATACAAAGTGATCAAAAGTACATAATTAGTTAAGTGTGGCCTAACTTACTTCTTGGGGAGAAAAACAATGAAACAAACAAAGATATTGCAAGGCATTTCTTGGTACAAGAGAAATGTCACCAGTGGTTCAGCACTGCCCAATCAGGAAGGAGGAGTGGTCCTCACCATCATTCTCACTCTTTTTTAATCTTTTTGAGGCAGGGTCTCCCTGTAGCCCTAGCTGTCCTGGAACTCACTATGTAGACCAGGCTGGCCTTGAACTCATAGGGATCTGCCTGCCTCTGCCTCCCGAGTGCTGGGATTAAAGGCGTGTGCCACCACATCCAGCTAGGAAACACTGCAACAGGGCTGCCCACTGGGAGTGTGCTTGGGGGTCTCCTGCTATGTTTGGGTAGAAAGCCAAGAGTTATCACCTTGATCATCCTCCACTTTATGAAAAGAAGGGAAAAAAAGCACCAGCTTTAAGATTTCTTACTTAAAATTTTGTCATTACATTTATTTATTGTGTGAAGTGTATCTGCGATGGCACATGTGTAGATATCAGGGGACAGCTTAAGGGAATCCACTCTCTCCTTCTATGTGAGTCTCAGGGATTGAACATAGGAGTCGTCAGGCTTGGCAGCATGTACCTTTACCCAGTAAACATCTCACCTTCCCAAAATTTCTCTCTTTTTTGGTCTTTTTGAGACAGGGTCTCTTCCTGTAGCCCCAGCTGGATTTTAACTCACTATGTAGACCAGGCTGGCCTTGAACTCACAGAGATCCACCTGCCTCTGACTCCTGAGTGCTGGTAGTAAAGGGATGCGCCACCATGCCCCAAGATTTTTTTTTTTTGATGTTTTGTGTATTTCAGACATTATTTTTCAATTCAGTTCAGGCATATTCCCCTTTCCCTTCCCCCCACCCCACCCCAGATTATCCATTCTGCCATAACTGTCCTGCATCTTTCAGTCTTTTTTTTTTTCAGTTCTTTTGTTGTTGTTCTCTCCAGCTTGTTGCTATAGTATATATACACATTATAATACCTAGTTATTATATATATATATATATACACACATAAATATATACATACACATATCACATGAATTGGAGGATTTTTTTTTTCCTAAAAGAATGTCATGTTTTCCTTAAGGAAGTGCTGGAAGGTTCCTCCTTGGCAATCCCAAACAACCATCGATCCCATACTTTTGCTCCACATTGGGGTCTTTCCCTCCCATGTTCCCCCAAATGAAGTCCAGTAAGCACGCATCCTGTCTTGATCCCCCCTGTACTAGCCTCCATGATACAACCCAGATATTCCAACAATGGCAGTCTGTATTCTGATGAGGTTGACATCCCCTTAGCTGTTTAGTCCACAAGCTGGGTATCTCAGTAGTCCCCATCTGGCATTGAAAGATTGGAGGATTTTTGGAGACATGAGTCTTCATTCCATAAACCCCCACCCCCCAAAAAAGCCCCTAGAGACCCCTGAGGACCAGATCCTCAACTGACCTTGAGAAAACAAAAACCTTGGTTAATCTGGGCTGTGTGGGCTTAAGCATCCAAAAGGAAAGTATAACCAGATAAAAATCTTTAAAAAAACCTTAATATGTATTTATTATACCATGAAAAGACTTTCTGCTGCAAATCAACATAAAGCATTCAGTACTTTCTCAAAGCATTGGAAAAACTATATAGACAAATCCATTCAATACATACAAGAAAAAAAAAAAACACTGTCAACTATTTAAAACTATTTGCTAGTATCTTGGGAGCTATCAAAGTCAGATTTTTATTCTGATTTTCCAAATTAGTATTAAAAAATTTAGGAAATGATGGGTTATAAATTTTTAGTTAATTTTAAACAGCAAACAGATAATTAAACAAAATGTTCTGATAATCTTTGAATTAACTATTTCTTTGAATTAACTATTTCTGACAGTTCTTTGCTTGTTTGCTTGCTTGCTTTGGTCCTGAGACTCCAACCCCAGCCTCACACATATGATACTACTCAGCCACACATCCAACACTTGATAAATACTTTGAATCTCAACTTCTCAAAGCATGGGCAAATAGTTTGGGTATAGTGTCCCAATTACAGGTATGGTACTTTTGGTAACAAAGAGTGGTCTGATATAAAATGAAAGCCAAGAACTTACTCAAATAACTTCGGAATTTGGTTCTTAAAATAGAAAGTATATTTAAGGGCTGGGGGAGAAGAAGCCATGGGTTGAGGACATTGAGTGGCTTAAGCATGTGTCCTATTGGGAGGTGGTAGAACCTTTGGGAGGTATGGCAGAAGTTGAAAGAAGTTAAGTATGTTCTATTTAGTTTTTGTCTTTTTCTCCATCCTTACAGACCCGCTGTCTGTTTTGGTTTGGGTTCCTGGGGAGGCCCCTTGGTTGCTGTCTGCTCACTTTTCTCTGACAAAGGCTCCTGCTAGCCTGGAGCTCGGGATCCTCCTGCTGCATTCACCTTCTATTTATAGGCTTGAAAAAAAAACACAAACAAACAAAAAAACTCCACAGGCAGATGACTTCAAAGACTGGTTCTTGAAGGCCCAGGTGCACAGACCTATTCCTCAGGTAACCTCTACTCCTTCTTCACAATTACTTTCCTACAGTGCTGGTTTAGGAAAAGATAAAAGAAAAAATGTGCACTTCTGTTGTCATAAAAGATACTTGGTAAAAATCTTCCTTATCTTAGTTTGGAAGCCAGTCCTCCATATGGAATCTAATCACACTGCTCTTGCTTTAATTTTTTAGTGTCTATATCACAATATTCATTCATAAAATCTTTTGGTAAACATACTCCTATTATTAAGAAATATATTTTTATTTAATTAATGTTAAGATTTAAAATTTCCTTAAACTAATCAAGCCATTTTTAATTACTCAGACAGAGAATTCCCTAGAGGGTGAAAATTAGAGATCTCAACATGTAATTGCTCATTTGGAAAACATGTTCCAAAGATTGGCCAAAACCTAAAAGCTTTTCTTTAATATCTATAACCAGACCTTTAGGGTCAAGAACAGGCATCACAGGAATGACCTCTTTCCTGAATGGAGAGCAGCTTTCTGATATATAGCCTTAATACACTAAACTATCTTTGTGCCAAAGCTAGATACCTTCTTAAGAGAAAACAATACCTAGAAAGAAACTTGGGTACTATGGCATGACAGTAACCAGACAACCAGGAACTTTCTGGAATCCAGCCTTCACATCTACCTCACTGCTCCTGTTAAGGTGCCAATGCTCTCTGGATGGCTCCAAGACTGAAGTCCTCTAAAGTCCATTACCTGCACTTCTCCAATAGTCTATCCCCTTTACTGTGCACATATATTTACAAATGTTTTTCAATATAGCACTCTTTATCTTTGAAGAAAAAATACCCAGGAATGGTGGCACATGACTGCAGTCCCAGTATTTGGAAGGTAAAGGCAAAAAGATCAAAATTCTAGGTTATCTTTGTCTACAAAGCTAGTCTGGGGTCAGCTTGAGCTAATAAGACTGCTACTCACACAGAGAGAGAGAGAGAGAGAGAGAGAGAGAGAGAAAGAGAGACAGAGAGAGAGAGAGAGACAGAGAGAGAGAGAGACAGACAGAGACAGACAGAGACAGACAGAGACAGACAGAGACAGACAGAGAGACAGAGACTAAGACTAGCAAGGTGGCAACATGTGTAAGGAACATCACTTCCAACATGGAAGCTGAACAGGCACGTCAGAGCTGCAACTCAGCAGGGTAGGAGGAACACAGCTCCATAGGCAAGCTGGCCTGCCTCAGCTGCTACTAATGTTCTCCCTTGACCCACACACTTGCCCATCTAGGTTCTTCTTCAATGGCCTGATTGTTCCTCAGAGGATTAAATGTAATTGATATCAGGGTTCTAAAACTAGGAAAACACAATAGGGGCCAGGAAAGCGTTATAAATGAGCAAAGGGGGCTGCAATAGTCCTAGTGCTAGACATATTCATGACTTTTTTGTCTCAACTAAAATTGGAAATAAAGAATATTTAGATGTTTCTGCCTAATTCAATATTACTCCAAACACTCTGTGAGCCAGCTTCAACCCATGGGCATCATGTCAGTAATTGTCAGTTCACACAAAGCTCTTGTTTGAGCACCTCACACCCAACAACTGAGTCAAACTACATCACTAATGAAACATAAAATATCACAAATTTTTAAGAAAGCTGGCTTGGTGTGGTTGGATGGCTGATAGACTGCTTCGAAAGGGTCAGAAATGGTAGAAATGAGCACCAAAGAAGGGCTGGAAAGTTAGGCAACCAAAGTAGGAGGAAATGGAACAGACCACTTGAACTGTTTTTGCTGCTACACTTTACAGAGAAGAAAGCACTCATTTCCTGGAGCTGTTCCTTTTGTGTATTTTTACACTTCCTATAGTTGAAGCATGCAAGCCAAGTTTACTTTAACAGAAGCCAATTGACTAAAGCCTAGACTATGCTTTGCTATGTTTAACCATGAGCTAAAGAACTTCCCTTATCAATAAAAGAAAAATGTCAAACACATAAGCTAAGAAATAATCCTTTATGGAATCTTGTATTGACAGAAGTAGTGGTATTTGAAACACCACTCCCTTTTTATGGAATTTAAAAATTTATTTTGTAACTGATCATTAGAAGAATATGTATTAATGGGGCACGTTGTGACACATGTACACCTATAAACTGTGTGATGTATAAACACATTAAGCACTGATATCTCTTACATCATTTATGATTTCTTTATGATGGAAATGTTTTAGTCTTGCTATGCAGCCCAGACTGACCTGGAACTTAAAATTTTCCTGCCTCAGTCTCCCAAATGCTAGATTACAGGTATAAACTACTATGCCCAGCTGATGAAGACTTTGAAGATCCTTTTCTCAGGGGCTGGAGAGATGGTTCAGGGGTTAAGAGCACTCGAAGCTCTTAGAGAGGGCCAGAATTCAGATCCCAGCATCCACAACCACCCAGCTCCAAATGAGCCAAAGCCTTCTTCTCTCAGCCTCTCTGAGCACCTGCATTCATGTGTACATACCCACATATAGACACATAATTTAAAAATTTTAAAGAAATCATTTAAAAA
Organism: Rhizomys pruinosus; assembly: GCA_009823505.1. NCBI lineage: Eukaryota > Metazoa > Chordata > Mammalia > Rodentia > Spalacidae > Rhizomys > Rhizomys pruinosus. The sequence goes on along the minus strand of VZQC01008050.1, from coordinate 353,759 downwards.
ATTCTTTTTTCTAAACTGAGCACAGTGGTGCAAACTTGTAATCTTGGCTGCTTATTTGAGACCAAGAATATGAGGTCAATCTGTGCAACACAGACCCATCTAAAAAAAAAATCTTTTCTTCTACTACATTATTGCTATGTACAGATACCCTACTATAGTGCAATAACAGTATACCAGTTTTTCTCCCTCTTCTTTTTTTGATATTTTTGAGACGGGGGTCTCCCTGTAGCCCCAGCTGTCCTGGAAATCCCTATGTAGACCAGGCTGGCCTTGAGATCCACCTGCCTCTGCCACCCAAGTGCTGGGATTAAAAACTGGCCACCACGCTGGGTCACCACGCTGGGTCACCACGCTGGGTCACCACGCTGGGCCACCACGCTGGGCCACCACGCTGGGCCACCACGCTGGGTCACCACGCTGGGTCACCACGCTGGGTCACCACGCTGGGTCACCATGCTGGGCCACCACACTGGGCCAGTTTTTCCCCCTCTTAACCAAGCTTAATTTCTATCTTAAATATAGGAAATTTTAGTTTTGAAATTTAAGCCTACAAATTTTTTCATATTGCTATTTTTCTAGATTTACAACATGCTATATAATTTGTTTTCAAATGTTATTTATAACTATTAAGTAGCAAAGATACATTCTTTGGGATTTGGGAGGTGGGGATTAAGCCAGAATCTCACTATATAACTCTGGAACTCACTATGTAGACTAGAATGGCCTCAAACTCACAGAGATCCTCCTGCCTCTGAGAGCTGGGATTAAAGGCATGCATTATCATACTAACCCTGATACTTTCTCTTTTTTGTCTTTTTTGAGACAGGGTCTCCCTGTAGCCCCAGCTGGCCTGGAACTCACTTTGCAGACTAGGCTGGCCTTGAACTCACAGAGATCCTCCTGCTTCTGCCACCTGAGTGCTGGGATTAAAGGCGTGCCCCAACATGCCTGGCATATTATAGATGTAAATAATTAAACTGAGTCATAATACCATCATCCAGAGACAATAAATGTGGTGGTGTTTTTCCTTATGGTCAGTGTGCCCAACATTTAGTGCCTGTGGCTATGGGTAAATTATTTTTCTGTACCTCAGTTACTTCATCTGTAAAATAAAAATAATGACAGTATCTACCTTTTAGGGTTAATATGAGCATTGACTGAGTGAATACACATAAAATACAATGTCTAAAGATAGATGAATAATTATAAATCATTATTGGTACTTTTTCCATTTGCATACTCTATGTGTGTAATGTGTACATGTTCATGTGGGCACATGTGCACTTGGAGGTCAGAGGTTGGCAGTGTCTTTTTCAATTGCTCTCATTTCTTGAGACAGGGTCTCCTGCTGAACCTGAAACTTGCCAATTCAGCTACACTAGCTGGCCAGCAAACCTCAGCAGTCTTCAACCATGTCTGCTCCTGTCAGCACTCGGATTGCAAGCAGGTACCACCATGCCTGGCTGTTTACACAGATTCTGGGAGCCAAATTCAGTCCTTCAATCCTTGCTTGGACAAACTAAGCCACCTAATCAGCCTTCATGGCATACTTTTGTTTTCTTTTTGTTTGTTTGGTTTGTTTTTTTTTTTTTTTTTTTTTTTTTTGGCCTTTTTGAGACAGGGTCTCCCTTCAGCCCAGCTGGCCTGCAGCTTGAAATGTAGACCACGCTGGCCTTGAACTCACAGAGATCCACCTGCCTCTGCCTCCTGAATGCTGGGATTAAAGGTGTGAACCACCATGCCCAGCTAGCATACTCCTAAAAAGAAATTACAATCAATTCTTCATCTAGCAGACTCAATATATATATGTTAAAAGCATTGCTTTCATACTGAGACTTAGAACACTATGTTTTGAATAGCTTAGACCATAATTTGTCCTCTTACTCTACACTTAATTTGCCTCCACCTTTTTCTATTCCAATGAAAACTATTTTCATTCAGAAATGAACACAGCACTACCAAAAATGTTTTTTGTTTTGTTTTGTTTTGTTTGTTTTAGTTTTTTGTTCTTTTCAAGACAGTGACTCTCCATAGCCCCAGCTGTCCTGGAACTCACTGTGTAGACCAGGCTGACCTTGAACTCACAAAGATCTGCCTGTCTCTGCCTCCCAAGTGCTAGGATTAAAGGCGTGTGCCACCACGCCCAGCCCAAAAATGTTTTTAAAAGATACTGAAAGTGGGGGCTGGAGAGATGGCCTAGCGGTTAAGAGCACCAACCGCTCTTACAGAGGACCTGGGTTCGATCCCCAGCACCCAAAATGGCGGCAGAGAACCGTCTGAAACTCCAGTTCCAGGGGAATCCAATACCCTCTTCTGACCTCCGCGGCGTTGCACGACACGGGTGCACAAACTTGCTTGCAGACAGTACATTCATACACATACATAATTTAAAAATTAATAAAAAAATTAAAAGATACTGAAAGTGTTTATGAAATGTATAGTTGGATTTGAATTCTGAATTTATTTAAAGAATTTAATGCCTCAAGAATTTTCCTGCAAGCTGGGGAAATGGCTCAATGGACAAAAGCACTGGAAGTTCAAGTGTGAGTAAGGGAGTCAGAATCCCCAGAACCCACATAAAATCTGGACACATAGCATGAACAACTGTGACCAAAGCACTCCTATGGGGAGATAAGAGAGACAGGAGAATCCCTTGCAGATCAGCCATCCTGGCACACACAGTGGAAGTACAACAATCTAGAAGCTGTCTCAAAAAAGGCGGAAGGCACATGCCTTTAATTCCAGCACTGGGGAGGCAGAGACAGGTGGATCTCTGTGAGTTCAAGGCCAGCCTGGTGTACATAGCTAGTTCCAGTTCCAGGCCAGCTGGGACTAAAGGGAGATCCTGACTCAAAAAAAAAAAAAAAAAAAAAAAAAGTAGAAGGCAAGAACATACACACCTAAGGTTGTCCTCTGACCTCCACACATGCACTGTGGCATGCTTGTGCCCACACACACACACACACACACACACACACACACGCTCCACAAAGAATCTTGACCACAAACTGTACATGAGGAACTAGAAACTTGCTTTCCAGCCTAGTCAACAACCATGTGCCTTCAAAGCCTGCATGAGGGACTCTGTGCTGCATCCCTCCAGATAGAGAAATGAGTAATGTACACAGGTAATATTGTTAGAGTATTAAATAACCCTGTGACATTAACCGGTAAACACTATAAAATTTGTAGTCTATTTGTTGAAAAATCCACCTTTCCAGTTTCACTGGTCAATCATCTGGTCATGGGACTACCCCTGGGAGGCAGGGTCACCTTAAGTCATGCTAAATAGATGGATGGAAGACCTAGTCTGTTAATGAGATGGTGAAATTTTCTTGCCTGGAGCCCTACCTCCCCATGCAGTGCTTCTGGATCCAGGCCACAGGCATGTAGGACTCTGTAAGTACTCCTGCTTTTCAGAAAAGCGTAATCTCTCCTTTTCTTCTTCATACCCCTTTCTAAACATGCTTTGGGCTGTCCTAGCATCTTGTACTTCTTTACTTTTTTTCTAAAGCTTCCTTCTCCCCACTACGTGGCTCAGCCACATGTCTGACTGCCATACAGGCTAAGCCTGCATGGCCTCATGGCTTTCTTTTCCTTCTCCCTCCATTATCCCCAAGGCAGCTGCTGAGATTCCCAGCTCGCCTGCCCTGAGGATTTTTCTTTAAGATTCTAATAAAATTGTCCTAAAGTCATCATTTGGATCCATTCTTAAATTCTTTAATGAATAAGACTAGGAACCCTCTAGGGGATGCTTTCTCCCTGTTTCAATATGAGAGGGGCAGGTCAGTATCTGCAGGAAAGTCCACTCTATTGTGGTTTTACCTAGAATGGACTTGGCAGGAAATGATGAATTAGATCACCATACTTCATTAGCTTACTTATTACACAATTTGTCAAAGTGTTATGTTATGTGCAGGCCAACAGATCAACCTGCCTACATCTTAGCACATTTAACAATCAAGGTTCTGTTCCTCTTTCCATAGGAATGATAGTGATCTGTTAAATTAAATTCTGTATAAGAGACTAGAACTTGTGTAAGGGCATGAAATCTTTTTCTCTGTATAAATATGAAATTCAAATGAATTTCCTGTTAAGCAGTCTCATTACTATTACGGCAAAAGCATATGACATCACATTAGAGTAGAAATCCACTAAAAAACTCTTTGCCATTAACTTGCTGAAATAAAATGAGCAAGTCACTTCACTGCTTAAAAGATTATTATGTGTCCACTAGGCGTCTTTAATCCAGCACTTGGGAGGCAGAGGCAGAGTCAGGCGGATCTCTGTGAGTTCAAGGCCAGCCTGGTCTACAGAGTGAGTTCCAGGCCAGCTGAGACTAAAAAGGGAGACCCTGTCTCAAAAAGACCAAAAAAAGAAAAAGAAAAAGATTATGTGTCCAAGAAAGATAATGCATATTAAAAAGTGCTTTAAAAATTATAAAACGTGGGGGCTAGAAAGATGGCTTGGCAGTTAAAAGCACTGACAGCTCTTACAGAGGACCCAGGTTCAATTCCCAGCATCCACATGGCAGCTAACAACTGTCCATAACTATAGTTCCAGGGTAATTTGACACCCTCTTTTTTCCTTCTCAGGCATTAAAAGATATGGGTACACTCACATACATGCAGGCAATACACTCATACACATAAAAAAATAATAAATAAACTGGGCATGGTGGTGCACACCTTTAATCCCAGCACATAGAAGGTACAGGCAAATGGATCTAATGTGAGTTGAAGGCCAGCCTGGTCTACACAGTGAGTTCCAAGCCAGCTGGGGCTACAGGGAGACCCTGTCTCAAAAGGACCTAATAATAATAATAATAATAATAATAATAATAATAAATAAGTCTGGCATAGTAGTATACACCTTTAATTCTAGCACTCAGGAGGCAAAGGAGGCAGATATCTGTGAGATTAAAGCCAACATGGTCTTCAGCAAGTTCTAAGGGAGCTAGGGCTACAGGAAAACCATGTCTCAAAAAGACAAGAAAAAAAATTAAATTGTAAAGTAGTACACAGATATAGGCTGCTATTATGATTCCAAAGTCATACTCTATCTTTGTCTACGTTGACTTCTTTCCCAAAGAAAGATTCTGGTTTCATCATATGGCGTTGGTATCATGGCCTTTCAGACTTTCTGATTTTACTGTCACAAGCAGATTGCTTTAGGACTGTTTCTTGGTAATTAATCTTTCTAAAAGAAAAAATGAGTATCATCAAAACATATTAACTAATCAACACTAACAGAATTAATAATATTTAGGAATGTTTTTCCATTTAGTCCAAAGAATCAGAATTACATGGGGGGAATATGTTTTATTTCTTACACAATAACCTGAAGATCCTTTAAAAGCACACTCCACTTCATTAAGACAAAATTAAGTATACTTCAAATCAGACAGATTGGAAACTAAAATTATAACATGTGCTTAAAATACACAAGCAAACAGTAATATAAAATGGGAAAAATTATAAAGTATGGAATGGATATTTGTAGGACGATCCAGTTTGAATTGGGTGCTAGTTCTCAGCTAGCATCCCTCAGGACACCCCACCCCATGAAGGAGCAAACAACATGGCCTAGCTGGGTAATGCTGGGTGGGGCAACCATGTGCCGTGGCATGGAGTTGGGGGGCCTATGATTGGCTCTGGGAACTGACGTCATTTGGTTTATAAAAGCAGGCTGTAGCAAGGAGTAAATTTGAATTTCCAAGTAACATCATCACAGAATTCGTGGCTGTCATTTTTTATTAATTTTTGCGTGCATACAGGTCAAGGTAGGCCTGCATTTCATTCAGGTGGCCAGTGGGTTGGAAAGAGGTCCCGTCAGACCACCAATCCGGGTAGCTGGTGTTGTGAGTGGACATAGGCTAAAGATAGGCCAACAGCCATCAGCCTGGAAATTCCTGTTCAGGGTTCAGCAGTCTCTGGGCAGGTGGGAAGTCATGGCCAAGAGTGGGAAATGTGCCTCGTTGTCCCAGGTTAAGGACCTGAGTTGGAAGTACCTCTCAGGTTGGGTTACGGAAGTAACTGACCTCTGCACCAAGGGGTTAGTTCCGCACAATGTCCGAAAAGGGGGCACTGTGTTCCCCATCCCCTTAGCAGGGCAGCATGGTCCCTGTTCAGCACAAAAAGAAAGCTTCCTATAGATATTGGCACTAGAGAAAAAAATGGAAAAGCAAACTAGTTTAGGAAAAGGTAACTAAAAACTCTGAACTGAGCTCTCTGCATTCCTGAAGAGGTTTTGCATGATAAAAATTCTGTTGAATTTCAGTACTTACTTCTATCATAATTTAAGTTAATCTAGGCAATCTTAGATTTCCATAATGTGAATCACATTTTAATCAGTTTGCTCAATCATCTGATATTCGCTGAGGACTCACTCTATTTGCTTAGTACTTGGTTGGGTACTGAAGAGACATGAGTAAATAAATTGCATTTCCTGTGCTCAAGGGACTTAATCTATTCTTGATGGAATATCATGACTGAGTGGCTAATAAGCAAAACATAGTACTAGAGGAAGCTGTGCTTAACAATTCTAATAGTCTTTCTATTCTGGAATTCTTCCTATATTTCACTTTTAAACCTGTTCCCCCTGTCATGGAAGGAAGCCACTCAATCTATGGGAACATTTCCTAAGAATTTTGAGGTTCATACATACTGAAATATGTTGCAAAAATACTTCTCATTTCATAAGATATCACTGAGCATAAATGATAAAGAAATCAACCTAGTTATCCCTGCTTCAAAGCATTTATGTAATTCAGCAACTAGATGTAGATAAGTCATGCAGAACTGCTTTAGTCACTCCTTCCATACTCCATTATTATCCTAAAATGCCACAATGCCATTTTCTTAAAAATTTTTGACTGGTTTTTAAAGAAAAACTGATGATAAAATAACACCTAGTTACAAACAACCACACACATAAAATTATAAAGAAATCTTTTGGGGTTTTTTTTTTTTTTTTTGAGACAAGGTTTCCCTGTAGCCCAAGCTGAGCCTAGAATTCAATATGCAAATCAGGCTGGCCTCCAGCTCACAGAGATCTCCCAAGTGCTGGTATTAAAGATATGCACCACTGCCAGGCTTGGTGGCACAGGCCTTTAATCCCAGTACTCACACTCCGGAGGCAGAGGCAGGCGGATCTCTGTGAGTTCTAGGCCAACCTGGTCTACATAGAGTTCCAGGCCAGCTGGGGCTACATCGAGACCCTGTCTGGAAAAAAAAAAAAGAAAAAGATATGCACCACTGCATCTGGCAAGAAAAATAACTCTAAACAAATACTTTCTGCATAAAACAAAGTGCAATTCAACTGAATATACTACAGATGTTCTAACACCCCCCCCCCATATTTTGGTCTTTTTTGAAACAGGGTCTACCTATAGCTGCAGCTGGCCTTGAAAAACAAATAAGCCGTTGGATTCATACCAGAGATGCAGGGATGGTTCAACATACGAAAATCAATAAACATCATCAAACACATAAACGGAATCAAAGACAAAAACCACACCATCATCTCAATTGATGCTGAAAAAGCCTTCGACAAAATCCAGCATCCCTTCATGCTTAAAGTCCTAGAAGGAATTGGATTGGAGGGATCATTCCTCAATGTAATCAAAGCCATATTCAGGAACCCACAGCCAATATCATCCTAAATGGGGAAATGACAGAAATACTCCCTTTAAAGGTAGGAACTCAGGCAAGGCTGCCCTCCCTGTCACCACTCCTTTCAATATAGTGCTTGAAAACACTTACTAGAGTAATAAGGCAAAGAAAAGGATATTAAAGGAGTACTAATTGGAAAGAGGAAGTCAAACTATCCCTTTTGCTGTGATATGATTTTTTACTTAAGGGATACTAAAACTCCACCAGAAAACTCCTAGAAACGATAACAGCTTCAGCAAAGTGGCAGGATACAAAAATTAACCTTAGAAAATCAATGGCCTTTCTTTACACAACAACAAGCAACTGGAGAAAGATTCAAAGAGACTTCCACTCACAATAGCCTCAAAAACAATAGATACCTAGGAAAAAAAATAACCAAAGACACCAAAGAACTCTACAAAAAAATTTAAACCCTTAAAGGAATGAAGTGAACCGCAGAAGATGGAAAAAAATCATGCTCATGGATTGGAAATTAAATTGTAAAATGTCCATTTTACCAAAAACTTGTATAGATTTAACACAATCCCAATCCAAATCCACCAAGAGTTTCTTCACAGGCTTGGAAACAAATGTTCTTAAATTCATTTTGAAAAACAAAAGACCCCGATAGCCAAAAACAACCCTGAGTGAAAAGATCTACACAGGGGGGATCTCTATACCAGACTTCAAACTTACTACAGGGCTATAGTCATAAAAAACAGCCTGGTACTGGCACAAAAAAACAGACCTGTTGACCAATGGAACCAAACCGAAGATCCAAATCTGAGCACATACAATTTCAGCCATCTCAATTTGCAAGGGGGCCAAGAAGCCACAATGGAGAAAAGACAGCATCTTCAGCAAGTGTGTTGGCAAAACTGGATCACCACTTGTAGAAGAATGAAATTAAACCCCACCTACTTCGCCCTGTACAAAAGTCAATCCGATGGATTAAGACCTCAACGTGAAACCCAAACTCTAGAGGGTGACAGAAGAAAAAAGTAGGCAGCAGACTACAAGACATGGCGTCAGGAAAAGACTTCTAAATCAAGACAGCAGCTGCTACAAGAATTAAGGTCGACAATTGACAAATGACCTCATACAAACTCAAAAGCTTCTGTACATCAAAAGAAACAAGGAAGTGAAAGAGAAATCGCACAGAGTGGGAGGAAACAAAACTTCACTGCAGATAACATCTGACAAAGCATTGATTTCCAGAATATATAAACTACTCAAAAAAACAAAGAAAAAAGAAAAACAATGACCCACTCAAATAAGGAGCAAAGAACTGAACAGAGACCTCACAAGTGAGGAATTTAGATGGCTGAGAAACACCTCAAGAAACTGTTCAACATCACTAATCATTAAGGAAATGCAAATGAAAACCACTTTAAGATATTCATCTTACTCCAATAAGACTGGCTAAGGATCCAAGAAACAAATGATACCAAGTGCTGGAGAGGGTTGTGGGGAAAGGGGAACACTAACATCACCACTGCTGGTGGAATGTAAACTAGTACAGCCACTATGGAAAGCAGTGTGGAGAACCTTGGAAGACTTGGAATGAACTTTTCACCCGACCCAGCCATACCACTCCTGGGCATGTACCTCAAGACTTACGCCACCACAGAGATACATGCACGGCCATGTTTATTGCAGCTCTCTTCACAATAGCAAGGAGCTGGAACCAACCTAAAATGCCCCTCAACTGACGCAGTGTGATAGAGAAAATGTGGTACAATTTACACAATGGATTCTATGCAGCAGTAAAGAAGACGACATCATGAGCTTTTGCAGGAAAATGGCTGGAGCTAGAGGACATCATGCTGAGTGTAGTAACCCAGTCCCAGAAAAACAAAAGACAAATGGTATCCCTCATCTGTGATGCTAGTGCCAATTATCCTCGTTGTAAGTATTTCTTGTGTAGGGCTCCCTGAGCTTTTGTACAAAGCAGTTGGGCGTAATGCTTTGAACAACAACAAACAAAAAAAAAAAAACAAACAAAAAAAAAAAAAAACTGAGTGAAAACAGTGAACTTCTGCTCAAAACAGTCAACTTCCCCATGGAAAATATTGAGAAAGACTAAGAGTGAAACAAAGATGTTTGGCCGAATGCATGAGCTCTGGCAGGGTGGGGGAATGGGCGGGACACGGGTCTAGATTTGTTAAAAGTAAATAAATAAATAAATTTGTGAAAAAAAAAAAAAAGAAACACAAATAAGCCAGGCATGGTGTACACACCTTTATCCCAGCATTGGGGCAGAGCATACTGGAGTTTCGTCCGTGAGTCTCATAAGCTGAGCCAGCTGGGCGAAAGGGAGACCCTGTCTCAAAAGGCCAAAAAATAAAAAAAAAAAAAAACACAACCAAAAACATACAAGAATATAGAAACAAAAAGAGACCTTTCCACAGCAGCAATTCTGCCTGTGAGCAGAGGCTGGGAAGCCTGTACTAGTTAATTGTGGATAGACGAGCAGAGGCTGGGAAGCATGTACTAGTAATTGTGGGTAGATGAGCAGAGGCTGGGAAGCAGGTACTAGTAATTGTGGGTAGATGAGCAGAGGCTGGGAAGCCTGTACTAGTAATTGTGGGTAGATGAGCAGAGGCTGGGAAGCAGGTACTAGTAATTGTGGGCAGATGAGCAGAGGCTGGGAAGCAGGTACTAGTAATTGTGGGTAGATGAGCAGAGGCTGGGAAGCAGGTACTAGTAATTGTGGGCAGATGAGCAGAGGCTGGGAAGCAGGTACTAGTAATTGTGGGTAGATGAGCAGAGGCTGGGAAGCCTGTACTAGTAATTGTGGGTAGATGAGCAGAGGCTGGGAAGCCTGTACTAGTAATTGTGGGTAGATGAGCAGAGGCTGGGAAGCCTGTACTAGTAATTGTGGGTAGATGAGCAGAGGCTGGGAAGCAGGTACTAGTAATTGTGGGTAGATGAGCAGAGGCTAGGAAGCCTGTACTAGTAATTGTGGGTAGATGAGCAGAGGCTGGGAAGCAGGTACTAGTAATTGTGGGTAGACACGCACACACTAAACATGGCTAAGCTTCCTTTCTTATGGGTCCGTGTTGTCATCAGGAAGCACCTATCCATAACTTGAATACTCTATTTCTGAGGTCTACTTAGGAGAGATTTTTCAAATGCAATTCTATACACCAATCTCTGTGAGCTTCTCCCGGTGAGTTGGGGGTGAGGAGGCTGAAACTCATTATAGCCTAGGCCAACATTAAACTCAAGGCAATCCTCTGGCTCAGCTGCTCAAATGATGGAATTACAGATGTGAGCTACTGCACCTAGCTTCTCTAAGTTTCTAAATTCAGAAAAGTTTAGAATATATCTTTGGACAGAGATGTTTAGGGGTATCTGGTGTGTGTGTGTGTGTGTGTGTGTGTGTGTGTGTGTGTGTGTCAGAGTCTCACTGTAAATTTAGCCCTAGCTGGCCTGAAATTCACTATGTAGACCAGCTTGGCCTCAAACTCCGAGATCTCCCTGCCTCTGTTTAGTTTATCTTCAATTGTTTTAGTTTATCTTCAATTGCTATGACAAAACACTCTGACCAATACCAACTTGGGGAGGGAATGGTTATTCATACATCTTACATCTCCCAAGCCACATTTCATCACTGAGGGAGCCCAAGGTAGAAACTCAGGGCAGGAACCTGGAGGCAGGATCTTAAACACAGGCCATGGAGGCAGCTGCTTACTGGACTGATCCCCTAGCCTGTGCTAAACCTGCTTTCTTATCCAATACAGGACCACCTACCTAGGGTAGCACCACTTATAGTGGGCTGGGCCCTCCCAGAACAATACATATATATTCATATACATATACATACATATATATTCATATACATACATATATATTCATGTTCATATTCATTCATATAGATATACATATATAATGCATTGAATCCAGTTAGTGGTGCTTTTGTGTACATGTGTTTAGGGATGACCACTTGGGATTAGATAACCTATTAGGGTCAGTACCTGGAGAGAAATGACTCTCCCTCCCTCAACATCTACTAATTGGCTGTAGCTCTTCATCTTGAGGTAGAACCTTGTGAAATTTCCCCCTGGCTCCATTGGCATGTCAACTGGTTTTCTCACTATACAGATCTTGTTAGACTACCATACTGTGGAGACATCATGAGCACCTTCCCTACCACATCTAGAATGCTTTTTACTTTCTCCCTCCTCTTCCATGATGTTCCCTGAGCCTTAGGTGTAGGGGTTGCATTATAAATGGAGCAGTTAGGACCACAGTCACTTAACATCTGCATTTTAAAATAATTCAAACTCAGAAAAACAAGTGGCACAGGTTCTCTTGGATTTGTGGGTCCTAGCTCCAAATCTGTAGAAGTATATATTTTCAAATAACCTCAGGAGGCAGGAAGTAGAAAGGAACAGAGGGTGAGGAAGATAAGAGAAGAAGGATCTTGAGAGAGGGAGACAGTAGGACACAGGCACTATCAAGAGGGAAATGGGGAAAACAGTGGGAAGTACTTTAACTGGAGAGGAGGGGAGGACTATATAGTAAGAGGAAAAAAGATAAATAATACTTGGGTAGTGTAAAAAAAACATAAATATAGGAAAAATACATATGACAGCTAGATAGAACTATATCTATGATATATATCATATAACACACACACACACACACACACACACACACACACACACACACACACACACACAGAGCTGAAGGCTATGTAATAAAAATCCCAGTGCCAGGCAAGGGAAACCTCCTTTGAAAAGTTAGTTGGTCAGGGTACTCTAAGAGACTCCCAAAATAATACAGTGTGGGACCAGGCATGGTGGCGCACCCCTTTAATCCCAGCACTTGGGAGGCAGAAACAGGTGGATCTCAGTGAGTTCCAGGCCAGCTTGGTCTACAGAGTGAGTTCCAGGCCAGCTGGGACTAAAGGGAGACCCTGTCTCAAAAATACCAAAAAAAAAAATGATAATAAATAAATAAAATAATAATAATAATAATAATAATAATACAGTGTGGGACAACAGTCCTGGATTGGGGCTGCACTGCACATGTGCAGGCTGGTGTCCCTTTCTGGGTCTGCCCCACCACACTGGCTACTTGTAAGTGATGTCATCCAACGTAAGGGCTGCCTGTCCTAATTCTATATAGCTGTTTGCCCTGCATGAATAAAAAGAATTCCTACAAGCTTTCCTACCACCCAGAGATCTTTGAGATATTGTATGATCATGGAACTATTAATCTTTCAACTAGCTTTCTGCCTTGTGCAACTGTGGGGCTGGTTCCCACTATTGGTTGGGAGGTCACAAAGGTCAAAAGTCTCTGGCCACCAGTTCATGCATGTGTGGGGGCCAGAGAAACCAACAGTTTCCTGGCCGGGTGTGGCTGGGAAGCTACCACTTCCCCAGCTACAGGTTTCCCCACAAAACCATCAGCTTCCTGTGTGTCGAGAGGCCAGCATCCCAGACACAGATCCAGTTGTGGGGTCATCAACCTTGCATGACTGCCAGAAGGCCAACAGCTTCCTGGATATCCTAGCATTTATAATAGCATGAATTTATGATTTGCCCCTCAATACAGGCTATTGCCATAGCCCTTGCTTGCCTCTCAGAACTTAAAGGTAAGACCCTTTTGCCAAAGACAGGACATACTTCAGACACAGGACTTGGAGCAATTGAGCTGGAATTGACCTGGAGGCCTCTTCCTGGAAGACTACCTCTCATAGTTATCAGAAGGTACTATGCAAGATGCCAAGGGAGAAAACACACCAATGGTCCTACCCAGCTATAAAAACCACAATGACCAGCCAAGCAAAGTATTTCTATTGGTGCATAGTGGCACTTTTAAGTCTAATTGGACTTAAGGCCTGTTCAATTGGAGGGAATCCATGCATAACACTGTAAATACAGCCAAGTGCACATGGTTGGAGAAGACATAAACCCAAAAGAACAACTTACTGCCACTTTCCTAGACCAACATAATTCTTGTTATATTCTAAATACATCCTTGTATTCACAGACAAGTGTAGCTCTCACCACTCACCAAAGCTTCTTTTTGCAATTTATTGTAGAAGTATTTTAACAGCAATTTCTATAACATTTCTGTTATACTTGGACCAGACTACACTTTCAGAAACACTACGAACTAGTCCTGATAAGGGCCAAAAATTTATTTTAATTTAAAAGTATAACAATCATTCCATATAAATTGAGAGTTGTTTCACAAAAGATTAACTCAAAGGACTAGGTATGTAGCTCAATTAGTGTAATGCTTGAGTAGCATGCAAAAGCCCTAGGTTCCATTCCCAGCACCTCATAACACCAGGTGTGGTGGCACATGTCTGTAACCCCAGCACCAGGAGGGAAGAAGATCAGAAGTTCAAAGTCATCTTTAACTGAGATCTCCTGAGACGAGGGGAAGTGCAGGAAGGCAGGTAGGAACTGGGTGCTTCAGCAAGGGTGATATTGATTGACTTAACCTACCTAATCCATTAATCAGGTTGTCTTTGGCTTAATTGGCTTTTGTGGCTGTGGGGGCGGAGTTATTCTCCCAGCTTGTATTAAAGGTAGGGTTGTGTGAGTCTTACGATCTGAGATCTCCTGAGACCAGCGGAAGTGCAGGTACTGCGGCACGGGCTAAAGAGAACCCACTCCTGCCAACCCCGCCAACCGGGATTACGAAGGCATCTGAAGGAGGCAAGCAAAGCAAGCCTTCAACACAGTGAAGAGGCATTTAGGACTCACATTGGAATACAGGCAAGGAGAAGCCCATACCCCAGGAACACAAAGAAGAGACAATACGGGAAAGGGGCAGGATAATCCCACACCAAGCTCTACCAACCCTATGGAAAATTCCTACAGTGGGATCCCTGTGGGGATGCCCCAGGACACAGATATCAGAAACACAATTGGGAACATATTTAAAGAACTACAAGATTATAAAAAGCAACTCAAAGAACTGAGAAAAGAGAATGAAGAACTCAAGAAGGACCTAGAGAGAGAGAATGACAAACTCTGGAAGGAACTAGAAACACTGAGAAGATCCCATGCTGAAAAAGATAAGGAAACCAACCAGTGAAGCAAAGAGCTACAGGAAGAGATTGAGAAGCTCCAAAAAGAAGTAGAACTACTAAAGAAATCAGAAGAGGAAATGAAAAAGGAAATCAAACACTCATCCAATCAAGAGGAAAGGAATGGAAAAAGCCTCAGAAGCAGAATGGAGGAAGCAGAACAAAGAATATCAGACCTGGAAGATAACACAGAACAACTAAAAACCTCAAGGAAAGATTATGAAAAATTTAAAAATAC